>CAAKHC010013243.1:20347-34905 GCA_901007825.1 Macroramphosus scolopax
TGAAAGCTTATATAGTCTGCATACACACACACACACACACGCAGGCGTAAAGTCATCCAGTGCACCCACGTACAAACACTCACGCACACCCCGATCCAGTCAGAGAGACAAAGCCCAGAAATAGTAGCACTTGCAAGGGAGAGATAGCAGGAGGAAGTATTTCCGGAGGTCGTTGATTTGTGTGGGCGTGAAGCTTGTTAGAAGTTTATTAAGGTATGTTGGAGAGGTTTTTTTAATGTCTGTATGCACTGGAAAGTCAGAATGACTCCAGGATTCTGTCCTGACGGCGACGGAGAGTCGGGGCGGTGACTCCAACATCTGGAACGCAGGCAGCTGCAGAGGAAGGTACGAAGGAAGGAAGAGAGTTCAGACTAAATACAAACTACTTTATTTTTTTTTACTAAATCACTTGAAATGTCAGCCTTGACTGTCACCGGAGTTTTGATAGCAGCATAACAACCCCAAGGGCGCAGATCTCATTACAACTTTGAGGACGACAAACATCAGAGAGTATTTTCTAGGAGAGGATATCAATAAAATCACCGACGTATGTAACAAACAATCTGCTGTAAGAGACACAGCTGTTGATATATTATTTAAAGGAGGTCACTGACCTGTTGGGCACAAATGCACCACCATTTATTTTTTTCACATCATGCAAAGACACTTGTTGAGCAATTAAGATAACATCTGAATTTCAGGGTTAGGACAACTTATGTAGGCGGCCTGTCTCCTTGTCTCCTTGTCTCCTCGTCTCCTTGCCTCCTCGTCTCCTACCCTTTATGTTGCTGTTAGTTTATGTATGAGAATGCTTTTCACTCACATGCTTCAGTATACCCTGATATAGACACACACACACACACACACACACACAGGCCGAGCAGCCAACTTTCCTAGGTGTTCAGGTCTCCTGTTTGTGTGTTACCTAGCAACGCGGTGATGTTTAGGACATAGCGTGAGATGTTAAAAATTGATACCGAGCACGATTCAACATTCCAACATTAAATCCTTGCCTCCGATGCCACAGGCCTGCGCTTCTACGTGAAGTTTAAGAGTAAACAAAATCCAGGCAGCCAATCAGAAAGTAAACACATCCGGGCGAAGCACCAAAACAAATCAGGTGCTAGATTGCGCGGGGACATAAAACCCGGTGCAGATCTGGAAGTGTGAGGTGCATCACATGTTCCTGCAAACACTCTTAGCTTCTTTAATGTGAGATGTTGCCACCCTCTGATGATGTGCATCTGGCTGTTGGTGAGCTCACCCGGAGCTACTTGGTCTTATCTGCCTCCGCTTCGATTTAAGTCCACAAAAGTAGAAGTGGTGCCCAGGAGTGCCTCAGTTCGGCATGCAGTTTTGAGTTACCGGTATGTCGGTAATGGAAACTCAGCCTTCGGGCCATATTGGATGCAGAAGAGTTTTCTCATCAAACCAGACGGCATGGTAATAAAGTTGGTACAGACAAACCCGGAAGGGTTGTGGTGGCTGTTGAGAATCGGTGGGGACGGTCACAGGGGTCAGATAAGTTGAGACATGATGATGTAAGTGATGTGAGAGCGGCCGCGCTGATACTGCTGAGTCCTCGGTGCACGGTGGAATCCGAGCCGGTCAGGTGGGGGGTTTCTCTTCCTCGCAGCGCCGTGTTGAATGTTGTGTTGTTGTGTGAATTAGGAGTCGTCTCGACATCGTGACGACTTTCCAATTTCCTGTTTAAAGGAGCGACGCCGTCGTGTGCGACGCTCGGCGTGACACCGGCGGCGGGATGCATCGGCATTCGTGAAAAAATTGAAATCCTCTCAGAAAGAGAAGACGCGTCAGACAATGGCGTCAGCTCATATCAAAGCAGGAATAATGCCAGAGGAGATAAGCCGGAATACCTAACAAAACTGTTACGCTACCCACCTCGGTATTTGTCACGGCAGCATGACTTCTGAGAGGTGGCCATTTCTCACCGCGTGTAATATATCTTACACATTAGTTTGAAAGTTTATGGCAAAGTCTGCAGCGGAGGGGAAGGAAAAAAAAAAACAGACTGAGTGATCTGAGAAAGGATTTCAGAGAAAAACGACTCCGGCTTCACCAAGTGTATCAGTCAGCTAAGCGTTGATAGCCTTATCAGAACACTCCACAGAGAGCTCACAGCCAAACGTTTCACATCAGTGTGCCGCTTCTGTTGTATTTGTGCTCGGCGGAGAGACAGAAAATGTGTGTCTGCGAGGGAGGGAGACAGACAGGCCCAGATAGATACCCTGTAATGAGTTTCCATAAAGCACTGTGTCTGCTATCATTGTCCTGATTTTATGAATTTATCATAAAAGAGTGAGTAAATGTCACAGCCGACGGTAATAGAACGGGACGCTGTGTTTGAAATGAAACCAGAGGAGCAGGAGAATGAAGAGAGGAAGGGAGGAAGGGAGGAAGAAAAAAAGAGAAGGGGGGAAATTGTCGGGGCTCCGGTGATGAGTCGACTGATAACAAAGAGCCGCGGCCGGTGTTGATCATGTGTGCTGTCTTTACCTGGGGAGATAGAGGGGTTCACCGGGAGAGAGCCGGCCATGTCCTTAAATAAAACACGACATTGATTTATGAGACTGAACCTGCTGCGAGTGCGTCAGACACACACACACACACACACACACACACACACACACCAAATCACTGTGCAGTTAAACCACTGAGTACACTGTACATCTCAGCAATTCCAATTTGCGTCTAATACTTCTACAGACAAGAGCTGTGGGCAGTGCGTCTTCCCTTTTTTTTAACCCCCCTTTAGGTCGTCGATCCACAGCTGCCTTCCTCTGATGATGATGATGATGATCGTCCCGCATCATCGCACAGAAATGATGCAGAGCAAATAAACACCAGTGACTCATATCAAGATGCATTTGACGTTTTTTAATTCCACTTTTCAGGTTGGAAAATGACTGAATGTTTATGTTTATCGCAGTTTTTTTGAGGGAGGCAGGAAACTACATCAGGACGGAGAAAGATGGAGGGACGATGTGATGTTGACTGCAGGGAAAGACGGAGAATATACAAACAGGGACCGGTGAATGAAGGCGAGGTACAGAAGGTAGAAGAAGAATCAAAACCGGGGACGCGACACTTTACCGGCTGGAAGAAGGTCAACAGAGGTTATCTTACAATGTTGCACGACTTATTAAGAAACCCCAGGAGAGGAAGGACGGAGAGAGACTTCCTACCTGGAGGGTGAAGCAGAAGTTTTCTCATACGAGCTCCAGACTGGACCTCAGAGGCGTGGACGAGTTGTACGTATCATTTCTATAGGAGCAGTGGAACCATCCTGGAATAATGTTGAAGCCTCTCAGAGATTCTGTTCACCTCACATGAATGCAGAATCAGGCCAATGAGATTGATAAAGTCCTGGACTCAGCGTACTTTACTTTATCAGACTTCCAGTCTGCTTGAAGTACGTTAAAGATAATTGGAGAGTATTTGCATTGCACCTTTCTACCTGAGCTTCTCTTTACAGTGTTGCCTCATGCAGCCTCGTACACACACATTCACACACTGATCGCGGATGCTACGAGGTGCCAAACAGCTCACGGGGAAATTACAGGTTCAGCATCTCACTCAGGGACACTCCGAGTAAACTTCCCGTCGCTAGCCGTCCTCTCTAACTCTCCTCCACACTTTAACCAAGTTAAAGCCACAACCCCCTTTTTTACAAGACATATTTTTAGATGAAGGAATGTCTGATTACCGACTTTTTACACCCAGCAGCTACTTTGAGAAAACTTCATTCTGTGATCCATTAAATTAGCCAAAGATCTTTTTAAATGAGGCAAATCAAAGAGCGAAGGAACAATTAATGCGGCTCTGAGAATAGATCCGGCTGAGCTGTCACAGAGTCCCGAGCACGGGTCAATTTAACAAGGAAACTTTTGGGGGGAGCGAAGAAGGAACTTCAGCACAGTGGAAACATGACTGAGCTCTGCTGTAACTGTAACATACGGACATGTTCAACGTGGGTGGAGGAAGATGTGTCCATTACCCGGTGTTTCATCTACATGGTAATAACAACAGGCCGTGTTGTTTGTTTGAACGTGTTTTATTGTTGAAGGACGCTCGCGGATCGTCTGGATTATTTTTACTTGTTTTCTCCCTCTTTGATAAAGCACAAATAATAAATTTCAAAACGAATGTGAGGTGTTTGGAGTTTAAAAGAAACGTCTACTTCAGGTAAAAAAAAAAGTACCTCGGATAGACGGAGACAAACAAAACAAACAAAGCTGCTCGGTTGTCAACGTTTTCTACAATCAGTGCCGGCGTTGTGAAAAATTAGCGGTGAGCGGTAAGAGGAGACAAAGACGGATCTTTTAATGTTCTGAAAGCACAGAACAAGAAACCGAACGATGCGTTTGTCCTTTTCTTGATTTGCCCCTCAAGTGTAGAGCTGACGTGTTTTACTGTGGATCATCCAACTAGCCGTAATCCTGATTCAACAGCAGCTGCACCTCTGAAATGCCGACCCATTAACGTGTGATATTTCAAAGCCAAATCCAACAAAGGTTCTGTGTGGATGGTAGAACTTTGGAGGATTCACGGCTGAGAACAATGGCAGCGTGGACTGAAAGGTCCTCACAGCTGCAGACGGACAAAGTGAATCGGCTGGATAAAGTCACCAGCGGCGGATCTGTTCCTGATTCCACTACGAGAGCAGGAAACATTGTCCTTTTCTTTTTTGTCTGCTCCGCTACGATATGTCATAAATAAAGCACGAGGCATGAAAAGATCCAATTTCTGTATTTCATCCCTTTCTCATCACATTGAATCATGTTGCTCTGCAGGTTTACTGTGTGATTTACCTTCTATTGTGAGTGTTTTCACTTCCGATGCAGCGTTATTGACCCGTTTGGATGTCCGGGGTAACGTTAGATAAGAATAAGGCAGCTGAATGATAATGCATGGAGACATGTGTTCTTTAAAGGAGGATACGCCTCATACGGAGAAGTGGAAATTAAAAAAAATATTCACTGTTTACACCTGCCAACCTGAACTCACCATGTTGATAGCCTCGGTTTCCCTTCAGTACTTTTTTTTTCTTCTCTTGTGTCATTTCCTGAAATGAGATCATCAAATAAAACACATTTCATTTTCTCCCCCTGTGATGAGCGTTCGCCGTTTCTTCTTATTTGGTGAGATGCACTTCTTCTTCTTCTTTGCTGCTCTTTTCATCGCCACATTGGGCTGCAAAACAGCGTTCACATGAAAACGACTCATTAAGGGAGCATCTACATCCTTTCATGGCTAAAGAAAAAAAAAAGAAAATGATGGCAGTTTGAAATCGGTTTTGTGCGGACAATTTAACAAACACTGAGATGTATGAAAGAGGAGCCTCCACACGGCTGGATGGAAGGCCACCAGGAAGTGATGCGGTCACGGCCAACAGATAATCAAGCGTACAAAAGGAACCAGTCGGTGTCATCAAACTCTCCGCTGGAAAGCCGACTGGCGCATTTCCGTAAACGTCTACTGTTGCCTCTGTCGTGGGATCAGACAAAGAACCGGGGATAAATGCACAATAATCGTCTTTGATAGTTACTCGAGGTGGTGCACGATGATGCACGAGGCGCAGTAATCAGTTCAAGGAAGGAGCAGCCAGAGAGGCGAGGAGCCGGTGAGAGATCCAGTTAGCTCATACAGATATCTGTTAATTGATCCCACCTTCTCCGACGTCCTTATCAGCCTTCTAACGCTGCTCAGGGACGCCTCCTCTGGCATTATCTCTTATATAGAGCGGGGTTTCCTCGACATACATGAATACCACACTAATTTTGTTTCCCTTCCCGGATCGCTCTTGAAATGTTCGTCCACACCGAGGAAGTCGTTTCACTGATTCTCCTTCCACTTGTTCTTTTTGTCTTCTATTACACTCGGGAGAAATTAATCAGCGCCTCGTAGTAAACACAAATCATGTCTCATGTTATTCTCCTGTGTGCGAATTTCTTGGCTCAGATGCATTTTTATCTCCTTTCTTATCACCTCTGCATGTCCCCTCCTGTTGTTTCTAATTTATAACAAGGCACCTTCACGGTAGTGGAGCTAAAAACAAAAGGGGCTACCGAGCGACGAGGCAGAGGAACACTTTATCTTCCTCTTCTTTCGGTTCATGAATCTAATCGTTGGTTAACAGGAGCTTTATTTAGCCAACACGCTTGTCACACATGTCGTGTGATTCCTCGGACTCATGTTGAGAGTCAGAAGTGACATTGTTTCATGTCGTGGTAGTTTTTGCATGCATATTTAAACTGTGGAAGGTTGTGGTGGATGTGTTTATATGAAGGGTATGTTGTATGTTGTCAAAAAACGTGTGCTGCAGCAAGTGTGGCATTTCAAGTTTTACGAGGGGACTAGAGTCTAAATCGTGTCTCTTGAATATATGATCAGACGAGCAAAAGGAAACAATCCCATTGTGTAAAAATCAGCAAGCTGGTCCTCTAAACATAAGCACTTGGTTCGGGCTCTTATGGCGCACTGGTAAACACAATAAACCACTTAGAGACAATCAGTCGGAATCAGCCGTTTGAACACGACGGCCGTCCGCAGCTCACTGCTGCCAACATTGCTCCGTCATGCAAACCGGTGCCTCCATCAATGAGGTGTTCACAATCTGTTTGTACACTGTCAGAATCAGGAATCTCATCCTGCAAGGTTCAGTCAGGCAGAAGCTTTTTTTCTTTAAATGGAAATGAACGGAGGGCTCGGAGTGAGAGAAGTCAGCTAAATAATACAAAATTCACTAGCATACATCGCCTGTGCATGGAACTGTATTTGCATGTTTCGGAGGGTAGATTGGATTTTTCCTGCAAAGCGTGCACAGTTACAGAGATTATATATATATAGAGGGCTATACGGCTCCTTTTCTATATGTACCTGTGTGCCACCAGCACCACCTATCACACCGGCTCCTCCTCTGCTTGTCTCTTGTGTATGAGAAGAGGTTCACTGAAGATCACATCTGAAAAGAGAAGCCACTGGTGCATACGCTATCGGGCTGCTCCATGTGTGTGGAGATGTGGCATTTGAAAAAAGATGAGCTTGCCTGTTAAAAAAAAAAAATAAAAAAAAGACAAGGTGGGGGAACTGGGGGGCAGTCGAGCGACAAACGTACGCCAGTGTACAGAGTGCCAACAAATTGCCTTGCGTGTGCCTGCTGCCTGGTGTGGGGAGGGAGATGCGACCTGTCAGAGAGTGAGGGGGCTGGCTGAATGACTTCACATCACCCTTTCAGCTCCAGCAACTTCCCATTTATATTGTAATGCAAATCCATGGCCTGCCCCAGATGGTGCTTTTCCAGCATCGTGGGTGCATAGAAATATGATTATTTATCCCAAGCACTTCTTCAAGTCTTTAATGTACCCTCCTCCGTCTGCCTCTATCCCCCCCCCCCCCCCCCCCCCCCCCCCCCCCTCCCTCTACTGGCACTGCTTTAAAGTGTGTGCAGTCTGATGTGTCTCTCCCTGATGGTAAAGCAGAAAAAGAATAGACAATAAATTTGGGGGGGATTTTGACAAAGCAGTACCTAAGAGATTACAGAAGAAGCGAGAGAGAAACAAACCTAAGTGCATAAGTTGAGGAAGGAAGGAGGGGAGAAAAAAACTTGGGCGGATAATTTTCTTGGCTGCACATTAGGCAAAGAGCAGTAATTCTCATGAGTCGAGTGCGCTTTTAATCACCTCTGTGGCAAAAAAATAAAGTATAGTATCAACAGCATGAAAGCACACTCAGAATAAATTTGGTCTTTTCACCTAGTGTGGGACCAATGAGACTCCCTTTTATTTGCTGCATGCATTAGAACATGTTTAGGATTTATATAACGCCATGATAACAATAGATGAACTTGCAATGATGATGCACCAGCCTCTGCAAATCATTAACAAGTTCCTCTTTTGAATGTGACAGCACTTTGTAGTCACTCTTGATGAGATCATCCGAGCGAGGCGAGGCACAAAAAAAAAAAAAGAATACACAGCATAGCTCAAGGTTTGTGTGTGTGATCAGACACATCCTGGGGGAGCATGTGCGCTGTAATCAGCTGTGAGCTATAAGTCGTTCTGTTGTACTGTCAGCACTTCGGTATTTTCATCATAACACCTTAAACGCGTCTGCTGCCTGCCTCAGAAACATTTAGGTAGCATTTGACACCTCCGACGAGGAGTAATTAGATCAACACCCAGTGTCAAATCAGCTCCTCTAACCCCTGTCACCTCATTATATCATACGACAACTATTTGGATCTCTAACTTCAGCTGCCATGATATAAAGTCAGATGAGGTCGGATGAAATAGCTCCAGTCTGCTTGTCAGGCCACACATCTTTCATCACACCTTGTTTAGTGCGGTTGAATCAAACTAAATAGACCAGGACCAGCTCCTGTAAAGGGTCTTGGTGCTGTCGAACCACACTGGGTTATTCAGGGAGGTGTGTCTAATATATCAACCTGCATTGGTTTGATCCAAGTTTTCCCTAATAATTTGAGCATGTTAGTGCAAATTAAAAATGCACTTTGGAGACGCTCCCTGACTTTTGTCGCTTCCCCTTCTGCAGGCAAGTCAAGCGAGATGCAGGCTTCAATATTGTACCGTGAGATAAAGAATAACACCTGTGCAGCACCGCCGTCGCGCTTTATCCTGCACCGGTGAATCAAATTAAATATTAGAGAATGGTTTTAACGATGAGTGACTCTGTGCATCTTAATGTTTCAGACCAACCAAACCGTGCAACATGGACTCATATTCCAGCGAATGCCATGTATTTGAATCTCAACGCACAGATGGGACTTCTTCCCACCTGAGCAACGTCTGCCTTTACAAACAGGAAGTAACGTACATGTGGTGTGAGAACATGATCTGATAAGCAATTAGGGAAAAGATAAATGTAAAAAAAAAGATCCGTTCATATTTGTTGACACCCTGAGGACTTCTGGGTGTTTTGTGAAACTTCTGTCGTGAACTCAAAGTGATGAAGATGCTGATTTTAGACCCAAATATCTTCAAATTGACAAAAACCCCAACAACAATTATCCCGAAAACTCCCCGTCAACACATTTTATTGCATTCAGCAGAACGTATCCCCAAAGCTTCACTGCTCAGTGCTACAGTAAATCTTAAGTGTATGCTTCACTGCTTCCTATCAATATAGCTAATGTGTAATGTTTAGAGGATTTAAGCCTGTTTATCAGGTTCGACTGTTGTTACGTGGACAATATAGAGTCAGTTCAGGATGTTGATAACTGTCTGTACATCCGTATGCAGCTGTTTTATTTAAACTAAACATATGCCTTTATTTTTCTCATGCTTCCCAATTTGGGGCAAATTAATGAGAGTCTAACAGTAAGCAAATGTAAATGGCTTAATGGAGCAATCCTCCGTAATTGCTCCACTTAGTCAAGCCTTCATTACAGGCCAGGGAGGATGGCAACTCCACAGTTTTTATACATAAAGACACTATACATGTCTCAGTATTTACCGCATGGCTGACAGTCATTTCCACCGCTGAGCTCGAGCAGACGGGATAAATGGTTTCACCAACCTCTGGTAAAACTGCAATCAAGGAGCCGTCCAATCAGGGCTCAGATGCACTGCAGTACATCCCGGTATAAGACACAGGAAAATAACGGCAAAGACCTCCGAATGTGCGGTGATCCATTACATCACTTCTGAAAGCACAAGCAATCAAATCCCATTTCAGCCCATTTTCACAAACCTGCCCTCAATACAAATTGCAGAATAAAAACAGTGTAGCTGGAAGCACAAGCTGTCCTATCGATTAGGCGGCTTTTCGTTACTTTCCAAAAACAATTGCTTGTTTTTTTTTTGCAAAAAGGGGAAGATGAAAACAAACATCTTTATTCAATGATCCATCCATCAGCAGATATTGTGGTTGTCATGTCTGGCCTGTTGTCATTCCACATCACTCTCCAAACAGTTTACCTGCCCACACAAAGAGCAGCATTTGGCCAGAAGCCTGGGTGGTCTCCATAGTTTCATGTTGTTCACCATCTGTGCTCAAGGCAAAACCTCTCTAAGGCCGTTACAGCGAAGGGCCAATGAGAGAGAGGTGCCTGAGAGTTGACGGGGGGATAACGCTGATCTGAGCTGCGCGACGGCGACGGAAAACTGAAAGGGAATGAGGTCTGAATTATAGATGTCAAAAAAACAACTTGAGATTATGATCGAAGTTATAAGAAAATAATGAAAAAGATTTTAGTTTTTGATGATTTCAGAATCCCCAAAGGGAAATCAGGACTCTGATATTGAGTCATCACAAGCACACATCATCATCATCATCATCATCATCAGCATCATCAGCATCATCATCAGCATCATCATCATCATCATCATCAGCCTTTATTATGGAGGCCCTTTGCAGGTATACACATAGATCTACGTTTATTTCATGGAGCCTCGGGGGTACTATAATCCTAATCCTAACTCTTAACATGAATGACTTGCCTAGTCTTCACCCTAAACTGAAACTCAACCTACGCCCTAATCCTATCCTTAAACCTACACCGAAGGTTTTGATGACCATTAACTTAATAACTTACTTACGTAGGCAACTAACAACAAAACCCAGCAAGTTTAAAAACGGTTTCCAAAACCCTAATCCTAATCTCAGACCCAAACTCTAACCTTAACCCTAACATTAACCCTATTCCTAATGTTTTGCAAACCGTTAATCCCAGCAATTTGAAATTTGGGAGTTCAATTACGGGGGCTATTATCTATAAATAAACCAAATTTCAAATCTCTGGGATTAACGGTTTGCAAAACCCTAACCCTAATCCCAGACCCTAACTCTAATCTTAACCCTAACCTTAAACTTATTCCTAAAGTTTTGCAAAACCGTTAATCCCAGCAACTTGAAATTTGGCAGTTCAATTACGGGGGCCGCTATCTACAAAGCCACCAAATTTCAAGTCACTGGGATTAACGGAGTATCCACCCTCCTCCCATCAGTATGCAGTGAAGAATCAACTGCCGATTCAAATTCAACATGTTTTCAAGCAGCTTCCTCTGTTCAGTCAGCCACAAAATCTGGATTTTACAGGAAAATAAACAGATCTCATGTGCAGATGTGATTTTTTTTCTCCCACATTTAACACATTTGTGACAAAAGTTTTCTGAAAACAAACACAACATTACTTCTGTCTCCGTAACCGCTGTAATCCCATGATTCATTCTGTCTCTGGACGTAATAACAGGCTCTGTAGATAGTTAGGCAGGTCAATGTGTGCGGTTGTCTGCTCTTACATTTTCGGTTTTGGAAAGTTGATGAACAAATACTTTGGAATAAGCCCCAATCTCCAAACTCTTCAGATATCCATCTCACACCAGAAATAAAATATCGAGACATAATTCAAAACTGAACAGGCCTGTGATGCACAGTTCTGTTTTTGCTCTGCTATAATTGGACAATCAGAGTTGTGGTGCGAAACAGGCCTCTGGGCAGAATATTAGGAAGAAATGAATTTCCACCATAACATGAGGGAATAGTCGAATCAGAGCCGTAACAGAGAATCAGAGACGGGCTGAAGATGGAGACCGAACAGATAGAAAATAACACAACATTTTACATAACACTGAACTTCTGACTACACTTAACTCTTTGTTTTAGGAAAAAAACAATTGTCCAGACCTGAAGCAAAATGAGAGCCTGATGTATAATCAGTGTTCCACTCTCAGCTGCAGGAAGTGCAGCATCACCATCTATGGGCGGGAGAGGCAGCAACACTGTCACAGAGCGCCTGCTTCACCCTGCAGACACACACTGTGCCCACAAACACCGCGCTCACAATCAATTACCAACACACCACAGGTCAGAGAGCAGTTCATTACTGTTCAATTACCACTGAATGTTCAATAGCGAGGCCATTACAGGGGAAAAGTTTCAACCTCGCTGCCAAGAGAACACCAGAACAAGTATGACATTTTAATGATACTATTAAACAAGTGCAAGAGTTGAGCACAAACAAATAAATTAAAAGCAGAATATAATGACCTCTGTGGAATCAGATGTGGAGGGAAAACGAGGCGAGACGAGATTTGATGAATTGTTTGTAATGAGGAAGCTGCTTCTAACCGTATTGATCCAGCTGCACCCCGGACTCGTCGTCCATCACGCGGAGATCCATAACATCATCATCATCTCTGTTGATGCCGTATTATCGGCACGATATTTTAAAAACTACAGAATAAATAGAGAAGCTGCCCCCCCGAAACACACACACACACACACACACTTACTCACACAGGTAGTTCAGTTCTTCAATCCCTTTTCGATTGCAATTAATTTTAGAGAGGGTCTGCTGCAACTAATTAGGTCACACTTGCCACATCTTTTCATGTCTTTTCCCGCTCTAATTATGCAAGCAGACATCTATGGTAAACAGAAGGTTTACTCCTCCATGTCTTCCAGGTTTGGACTTATTTCTTCTGTTATCCAATCTCAATAAACGTCTCGTCTACATCCTCCCAAACTCCCCAATTTCCTCAATCTGCCTCCCATCGGTAGAAAATCTGACTGGGTTGCAAGAACAAGGACTGAAATGACAAGAAAAAGACTCTAGAACAATTAATTGCTCGTAGTTTTGATTGGATAACATCTGCGTTAATGTTCCACAAGACTCCCGATCATTTTAACCCCTTTGCTGCGTTTGCACATGAATGCAGTCTATCACAAAGTTTTTTTCAGCTTCAGCAAAGACTGAACTGAAAACATCTGCTGTGATTTGTTCTAACTGCTCTAAAACGTTTGTCCTCGGCTGCACAGCACAGGCGGGGAGGACAGGGCAGGGAAGTTGGACGCCTTGATCATCTTTATCTTTTCACGGGAGTTGTTGACACAAATGAATCTTCAAGGACGAAAAGTTTTCCCCGTGAATCAACACTGACTGAACATAAGTGGCGACATGTTTCTATTGTTGTTGCTAAGCAATGTGCAGCACTCGCATGAAGGTTTAAAACACCCAGGTTTTGGAGCTGAATTATCACTGGTGAATTAATGTGAATCTGTGCTCCTCCTGACAGCCGCTATTAGCTGCAATTGTTGCAGAGAAGCGACGGGTGACAGATCAAGTCCACAATAACACTGCTATCAGAGCAATTAATGCAATCATTATGTAAAAAAATGCTAATGGATTTTTATTTGTCATGGCGGAAATAATTCAAACAGGTTTATTTGTTAGAAGCTTGGCGATTAAGATAGTTTGCATCAAACAATAAGAAAATAATATGCATATTTTTTGAGAACTGTAAAACAGGAACATGAATATGTTATGAGGCTGAAAGCCACAAATCAAGTAGAAGACAATAAAAGTGTCAAAATGTTTCATTATTCCAGAGAGCGATGCATGTTTGATCACAGCTTTGACTCGCCCATGAAAGAGCGCTCTCCTTCTCCGACTGCTCCCCGTGGAGTTCGGCCTCCGAGTGAAAAAGGGAAGTGAGAGGAAGCGACAGGAGAAAGTTGGCTGGCACGGACCACCTCCCCCTCGCATCTTTTCCAGCACACAGCCAACATGGCCATATTGTGTCTCCAGAAAAAAAAATCGAACGGTTGGCGGTGAGACAAGCCAGCCGCTGTGGTGTCGAGATTCACCAAGTCAGCACGAGCGTGCTCCCTCACTGCCAGGTCACTGCAGGCAGCAGCCGGCAGGGAGCCGCAGACGTGTTTACGATACTGCTGGATGGCAACTGGGTCATTAGTCTTTTGGCTCTGAGCTGGAAGAAAGAAAAGAAAAAAAAAGCATCGATTACTTTGTGCTAAGTTTTTAAGTCCATCTTTGTTTCTTTGCACTTCATTAAACTGCAACGTGACTGAAGATTCCTGCTTGCGTGAGCATTATTTATATAACTTAAAGAAGAGTAATGTATCCAAAGGCTAAGAGGTTTCACTAAACATACACATCTGTCGTTTTAAAGAACAAACACGCTTATTCTTTCTGGAAAGAATCCATTAGTTCACAAATAGAATACAAGCTGACGATGAAATAGAAGAGTGAAGCAGAAAGATCGCCCCCTGGTGGCTGGTTGTAGTAAAGGTCATTAATCCTGTTTTTATGTTACCGGATGGTTGAAACGACATAATCAAAGTACATGTTAATATATATTCAATATAACAGTTTGTTATTTACGGTGGGTCTAATCACACTGATGTATGTTCGTTATTAGATGAAAGTCGGTGTGACGTTGTGTTGACAGTTGTTCGCCCGGTGGTCACAGAGGATATATACTTCTGTTTAAAAAGAGGTAGACTGTGTTATATTGTACAAAATTCCTTAAAATACGATACATGATTGCTAGCCTGGATGAGATTAGAAATACGACTGCAGGGATGAATCTGCATCTCTTTATGACCAAAGCCTGAACATAATAAACATTTATCGGGTGTTTTTAGAGCTTTGCTGTGATGGACGACACATCGGTTTGTGTTTTGTGTTCACTCAGTGTATATCCTATCGTGGATAATTACAGTATATACACCTTCATGAGGATATTGTATAAAGAAGCTCAAACTGTCATATACTA
>CAAKHC010013244.1:0-12130 GCA_901007825.1 Macroramphosus scolopax
ATCCATCCATCCATCCATCCCTCTCTCCCTCCCTCCCTCCATCCATCCACCCCTCCCTCCCTCCCTCCCTCCTTCCACCACCTGTAATTGCTTTGTCCTCAGGCAGGCGCGTGAGGTCTTGACAGCTCAAACCTGACAACCTCGTCACTCCAACAACCGACTTTAATGAAGTCACACACACACACACACACACACACACACACACACACACACACACACACAGACACACACACACACACACACACACACACACACACACACACACACACACACACACACACACACACGCACACACTGCCAGAGTGAGAAAGATGCACCTGCTGAGTGTGTGTAAATGATGGGTTGTGTTCCCTCCGCATGTGTCGTGGTTCTCTATTACACATGAATATGCAATATGCCTCCTTACTGCTGGCAACCGATAGAGTTGATGTGGAATTTTACCATATTTTACACTCAGATTGTGCAGACCTCCATAAAGGCAACTCTACAACTGAAAACACAGGCTGGAACAACAACCTATGAAGACAGGCTGGAACGCGTCCCATTAACACTCCATCTTTCTAATGTCAGCTGCTGCCATGTGGACTGAATGTTCTGCTCCACTTCACTCAACACCGTAGAGGCAGAGGTCTCTATGCTGTTTTTTTTTCGCTGTGATAAATAAATCTGCCACAAAATGTAGTGGCTTGTTCTTTTGCCGATGCTACAACCCTCCAATAAGTTCTGTGGGAATCGGCATTGTAGTTTTTTTGCGTAATGCTGCAAACATCTTGACAAACCGGTGCAAAAACACATTCTCGGTGGAGGTAAATATAGACTCCATGCCAGGCGCAGAGGAAGAAAAACAAAAGGAGTGCACAGCTGAGAAAAAGCGACAAGAATAATGGTGTGAAAATAGCACTCAAGAGGAGGCAAACTCACTGCTATCTCTCAAAGGCCCAAGAAAACTGTGCCATGACATTATCACCACCATCATCGCCATCATCATCATCATCATCATCACGCTCCTCATGGTGGATATAATCATTCCCATTGTTTCTCCATTTATCCTCCTCACCACCTGCAGACATATCACTAGCAGTTCCTGTTGTGTCCTCATTTCAATACAGTTCTGGGAGCAGCAAAAAAAAGAAGAAAGAGCAGCACTGAACTGTCTCACCTTCCAAAAACAGATATTTTCACAGAAGGAAATATAAGCAGCGCAGGCCCTATTCCCCGCAGTTTCCAAGACAGGGGGCTGTATTTCAGCTAGACTCATCAATATGCAAAACATCAGAGCAACGATTGCCACAAGAATATTCCCTCCTCTGCGCACTCGGCAAATGTACACAAGCATCATCACATTCTGTGTTTTCCCTTTAAACAGGTTTTCGATTGGCAAGAAGAAAAAAAAAAACATGCAAATCGTTTGCAAACATAATCTCATTTTGATAAAAAAAAGCACTGGGATTCAAAATCCCTAAATTGCCCTGTGTGATTTTAATACTCTGCAGGCAATTGTCAAACCAAAGAGACACAAAAGGAAGAAGAAGAAAAAAAAAAAAAGGACTCGGGGGGGCTGAAATCAAAGCGTTACCTTTTATTTGGGAAGAAGTGAACTAACTCCCGATACTGGATTACATTTCAAAGCACAGAGCCCGGAGCTTTCCCATTGAGAAGCATGTTTCGTGTGGGAGAAAGGTGCTGTAGCGTGGGAGAGAGGCGTAATCACTATGACCTACAGTAGGGTAGATGTAGGTTAAGTTAGTCTCTCTCCCTGCCTGTAGTGCTCCCTCTGCCTTTCTCTTTCTCAAGTCGGTTCCCTGGGCTGTCTTTCCTGGGTTGTTAAATCCCCGCTTCTTTAATCTCCTTACTAAGCTACATCCTCTTTAAAGATGCAGAACCACGAGAGAGACGTGGGATACGTCAAGCAGGGGCTGGCGGAGGGCAAGGCGGGGCGGGGACAAGAGGAATCGGGGTTGCTTGAGTCAGGATAAGTTCCCTTGATATTGAATATATAAAGATGTTTTTGTCGAAAGAGAAGAGCAAGACTTAACCTTCTGAACTTTTCTGTCTTGTTGAGGATTAGCTATAAGAAGGCATTTCATGTATTCCTTACAGGACTTCCTTAAATGATTCCCAGAAACAAGTCCTCCATGGATGAAGAACACTTTAACCTGCATGCATGATATGGCAGAATGCACACAGGACGTCAGAAATACAACTCAACTGACGCCAAGACACTGAGATTCCTTCTCAGATAGACACATGAACACAGGTGCATGAAAATAAGAAACAACCAAATTCATCCCACTCCACCTCCGTCACCTAGCACTATTGTGCAGCAGCGTCTATCAATCATAGGCGGCAGCGTTCCAATAACGGTGCATCACCTGAGACTCAGGGAGATGAAAGTAATCCACTCAAAAATGGCTCGTGGTTGTTCTGCCTGCCGCACGCTATTTGGCAGCGCGGCTGTCGATTTTTTTCTCTTTTTTTTTTGGGTCATCTTTCAAGTGTTCTTTGAAGTTCAGCTGTACCTCAAATAACACGTCTACGAGACAGCCAATGTGTGGCATCTGGAAGCGACGTCGACCCGCCCGTCGGAGAAGCAGGAGTATCTTTTGAACTTTTATTTACAGGATTGGGGAAAAAATAACATTTGATCTGAATTGTAAAACAGGATTTGGAATGAACGGAGAGCACACACACATGTGATTGGATCAGCCTGCCTCTGAGTGTGGGAGGTCACATACCAGAGCAGCACGACATCGCCACAGAGCATCACAAACACTCTGCGTGTGAAATAACACATTTCACCTCTAATTAGTGCTTTACCTGTTTCCCAGAAGTACAGAGACTTGCCGTCATCTGTCTGCGTGTGAGCCCTCCACAGGACACAGAACAGCAGCAGTGTCACCAAAAGGTACCAGCTCCCCTCTGTCCTTTTTCCAAGGGTCCCTGCACCCCTCCACCCCAGCCCCATGGTCCGCCACAGGATAAAAGTAAATCCAGTCAGCTCAGACGATCAGCGAAGGCAGAGAAGAAGAAAAAAAATAGTCCAAAAGGCGACGAGAAGTGAAGTGTGAGGAAGCGAGTGAGTGTGTAAGAGAGAGAGAAAAGGTGTGTGTGTGTTACAGTCCTGCAGGAGTTGAGGTCCAGTACTTGGTCTTGTGAAGGACAGATAGAGTAGTTTTCTTCCTCTTCTTTTTTTTTTTCCTATTTGCTCCCGTCTTGGTAAGAGGGTCCCAGGGGGAGGCTGTCAGCGACGGGGACTGAGCTGCAGATGGATGGTCCCTCCTCCATCGTGTCCGCTTCCACTGATGCTGCCTGTCCTCTGGTTGTGGAGCAGTGACAGTGGGCGAGTATCTGCAGTGTTGGTCGTCTCCCTCTCTCTCTCCCTCCCTCCCTCTCTCCCTCCCTACAGCTCGCTCGCTCACTCTCTCTCTTCGCCTCCTATTCGCTCCCTCATTTGCTCCTCTCTCACTGCTCTGTTTTTTTTCCCACTCCTATTTTTTTCTTATCTTTCTCTCCTTCCCTCATCTTGTCTCTAATTGTATTGTTATTACTATCACTTTCTCTTTCAGTCTCTTTTTTTTGCCTTTCGCTTAGGGCTAGAGAAAGGATACCCCCCCTCCTTCTCCTCCTCCTCCTCCACTCGTCCTCCGCTTGCAGTGCTTGGGAAGACGACCGGAGAGCAGCAGGGCTCACACTGGTCTGAGGAGCTCCTACAAGCACTGCTCCCGGGATCAGGGAGGCAGAGAGACAAGCAGGGCTTAATGCAGAGAGAGAGAGAGAGAGAGAGGAGGGGAGGGTGATGATGGGGGAAGCAAGGAGGAGCAAACAGCAGAGGAAGAGAAAGAGAGAGAGAGAGCACGAGGCGGTGATGAGTGAGAGAGGATGTTGTGAAATGATGGAAAACCCAAAATAATTCTTACAGTATTAGCTAAATATTTCTATTAAAACAGCAGCTTATCTATAAGGAAACTTAAAGCAAAGCACAGGTTTGGACTTCTATTCCAGCGCCAATCACACCCTGCAGTAATTAACTTACTTTAATATATATTTATATATATATATATTGTGTTGTGCGCTTTGAGAGGCATTTCATGTCTCACTGGTCTCAGCTGATTTAGCAGCAGCAGTAGGCGACTTCAACAGGCAGCGACTGTGAGATGGTAATTAGGGGAATTAGAGCTGACACAGTTTAGTCAGTTGACGGCACGTTTTGTCAAGTTAAATCCTTTTAGTGGCTGAAACACTTATTGGTCCTTTATCAGCAATGACAAGAAGAAACAGCGGAAGAAGTTGAGCTGACTGTGGTCCACATTTTAGAGCCATCTAGGGCCATCTAGAGCACTGAGAGTAATCCCAGTGGACCAGGTGAGCCGACCATGTACATCACCTTAACTGAAGAAGATTATGCTGTTGTACTTTAGCCAATTGTTTGTTGGCAAGATTATGGTAAAACTACAAGGCCAATATTCAGAGAACTTATTGGAGGAGTGCAGCAGCATGGGCCAAAGAATAAACCATCACAATGATCCATTTAACGTAGCAAAAAACTGAACTTTTTTATATGAGGTTTGGTGGAGGTCTCTGCTCTCCGAGTGCCCGACTGTCAACAACAAAAACGATCAGCTCCTGAGTGGAACTCCTGACGGAGGCTGAGAGACCTCTACTGCATCTCCTGTGTTGAGTGAGGTGGAGCAGAACATTCAGTCCACACGGCAGCTGACATTAGAAAGATCTTCTGTTGCTACATTAGCAGCAGGAACCGGCCATGTTGCATCTATAAAAGCCAAGAACTGAAATTCCGACACCCTCACATGATCACAGTTGGTCTGGGTCGTTCGCTTATATCTGTTGTCAATCTCTCAATGAGCTATTAAAGAGAATTCTGCACTTTCTTTTTAATGCTATGTTTGTCCGTTACTTCCTTCGTGAAGCAACATCAAGGTCGCATTTTTCACGCCAGCTACCACACCAGCTGATCGCTTTGAAGCCGGCCCGCCGTCACGGCGACCACAAAGCACACGGAGGATGCTGAGGAGGGACAACACAACAAGGGTAGAGAGATGGGTCCAAACCACAGAGACGCCCTCCCAGTAAGGACGTATATATGTTGGGAGATGTCCCAGAGATGTGAAGACAGGACAAAGTGACGTCTAAGCGGTAAACTGAAAGGGACAATGAAGTCATACTATGTAAGATTGGATGATCGGATTTGAGCGAGTCAAGCGTCTGATCTGAAATCAGAAGGACAGCTACATGAGAGGGCAGCTGCTTCATTGTTCCTCTGATGTCTCAACTGTTTTGCCTGCACCCCTGACAGAGTGGCCAGGCTGCGGTCGTGTCAGGACATCTGCCCGGCAGGCTGTGAGTTTGGCATCGCGAGCCTGTCAAACTCAGTTTCAGCTTGGCTCGACTCGGCCGAGGCGGTTTGAGGGGATGTGCAAACCTCGTTAAAGATAGATTTCTAAAACACCACCAAACACCTGTGTTACTTAAAATGATGTCTTCAAGAAATGATGTCTGTGAAACAGCGACCAGATGAAGATAAAACTGCTCTCTTGACATACCAGGTATTCTTTATACGCAACATCGCCTCTTCCTTTGTGCATCTTGATGGTAATTGCTTAATTGCGCAGCATGGCTGGTGATGAGTTGTTGTCTAGTAATTGAAAGGTCACTGGTTTGACCCCGGGCTTCTTCAAACACTGTGATGAAGTGAGTAAGACACTCAACCCCTAATTGCTCCTGATGAGCAGGTTGCACCGCAGCCTCCACCCTCAGTGTGTCACACACATCGTAAAGTCACATATACATGTACTGCATTGACATGAGGTCCAACCTGGATGGATTTCTCTAACGGATACATTAAGCACAAGTAGCGTTCCTGCACTAACGGTGTGTCAAAACACAAAGCAACAGTGTACACAACACCATCAATACCAAGAAATCATCATCAGGTGACTGCACACAGTCGCGAGTGACTTTTATGCTACAGACTTCTCTGTCCGCTGATTAAAAGCATTTGTATTTGTCCTGGAGTGGCTTCACGCTTCACATACGAGATGCGTTGCGTCTCGTTCGAGGAAGTATACTAGAGGGATTACTGTTGTTTGCTAGCCTGAATTGGTTCTGTTGACAGTCCTGTTATGAATGAGAGAGAGGCGGTGACTACAACTATAACCTGTGTTCTGGGCATAGACTGTATAAAAGAACTTGTCAGACCTTCTGAAGTACTTCAAACTTCCATTATTTCTTATGGCCAGCAGTGGAGTCAGATAAACTACCTCTGCAAACATTTTCCTGTACAAAACTTCATGGTCTCAATGTCTAGTTTTCTTCAACACAGTTTGATGTTAAAGACACTAAAGCAGGATCTGCTTTAAGGCGTGGCCGCTCTCTGATTGACACGCAGCTACCAAAGCGGCGCTGAATCAGGATAGAGGTGCTCGACCCCTCTCGTCCAAGTATGGGCATCTCCGTGTGCAAACAATCAAGACTAGCATGGCGGAAAGCCAAAGCTTTATGCAGCAGTGGCGTCTATAGCCTGTGGTTCGGAGCAAGGATAAGAAGATGAACCTCACAGGGTGTCCGGGGGCAAATCGACGTCCTCAGCCAGAAGATCAGAACTGACAAACTGCTATTTAACATGGAGCGATGCGACAGGTAACACTGGCACTGATCATAACAATCTGAACAGCCTCTTCTAGCCGACAGACTTCAAAGCAGACAATCGCCCAGCGGTTGCCGGAGGCTAAAGTTCTTGCTCAATATGGGGCCGATTCAAAACCTTTTCATTCCTCTCAATCATTTAGAGTCAAACACAGAATGACAAATACCAGAATGATCCTTTAATGCAGTCGAGAAAGGTGCATATATTCTTGGGAGCCGTGGTACAGAGAGTAAAACAAATGGACGATGATGGGAGGAAGACGTTGGTAGAGACCATTATATATGTTGACATATGCAACCAGCATTGAAGACAGTGTTACTATACATTGGTAATTATACAGGAAGCAGAATAAACTACCACTTACTTAAACAATCTTTTAACAATTATACAGCCGTTATTTCAGACACCTAAAACCCTCTTTATCTCCCCGTCAGTCCCTTTGACAGTCTAACAATAGAATTAAAGTGTCAGCTAATGACACTGTGTCTGGATGTCACTGCCTTTGCCATTAAATGTCAACGGCACTGCAGCCGATTCGGTGAGACAGACAGAGAAAACAGATAAGAAAAGCACAGACGTGGGCGGAACCGGCAGGGTGGAAAATCAACACCAGCAGACGGTTCAGCGCCTGCAAGACTCGTCTTCGTCGGGAATGGTAAATTAGGCGACTCCACAAATGAACTTTCATCTAATCACATATTGAACATCCGTGAACTAAAGAAATAAGAAGTGTGTGAGGAGCAGCCGCTGTCTCCTGCAGACGGGAGAGGATGCAGCCTGGCGGTAACACTGAGGTCTGATGTGTGTCAAAACACAACCAGCACTTGTATCACTGCGCCCAGGAGGAACGGATGCTGACTGAAATCTAAATAGGATGTCGAGGCCGTTCTCATCCGGGGTTGTCAAGGAGCAACGCGGCCGTGTGATACCGACATACGAGCAGCGGGCTGTACATCATCTCTTAAAACATTAAAGTCATTCTGAGACGTGTGTCCAAACCCCCGACCGTGATCTTGTCGACGTTGACTAGCTACGCTCCCGACTCACTCCCCGTCTTTTACCAACGCACAAGGCGACCTTTGGCGTCTATGTCACACACAGATGGCTTTCAATTAACTCCACTGACATAAATTTAAGACGGACTTGGCTTGTGGCGTCAACAAGAAACTCCTCATAGGGATGTAAGTTGAGGTCGTGAATGGCTTCAACAAACAGACGTTTTTGGACATGAAGTCCAGACTGTAGCAGCGACCACAAGCGTCCTTAGACGGTGATCGCGATCATAAATCTTTAATCGTTGAGGTTTGGTAAGGTTTAGGTGTTGCTAAAGGGAAGATCATGGCTGGAGGTCATATACACTGTTTTGCCCAAGGCCGCAGCAGTAACTCTGAGCGCCTGGCGATGACGAGAAGGGCTTTACATTGGAGTTAATGGTCAGCTCACAGCGTCTCATCCGGATCGACAGGCAATCTTTAGTATTAACAGTGTGCACATGCAATCCTTCAATGCTATTCTGCACATATGTTTCTGTGGTTGCATCTGTAGCCGAATATGTTGACAAGGTGTATCTTCATACAGCGTTCCCACCCTCCACAATGACTTCATGCATATTCATGACCATCTGCAGGCGTGTTAATCAGTCTTTACATCATGCATACATGCTGCAACCTTCTCATGATGTTCCAACATGCATGAATCGATTTGAATATTTTATTCTCATATTTACCGATATATATTAGCAATTCACCAAAAGACACTTTTCTTGCACGTAACATTTCTTGGTCTTTATTTTTGTTGCATTTTCTCGAAAAATAATAATGATAATAAAAAAAAACCCAAAAAAATCTTCCAGCAGGCGGAATGACTGCGACCACATTGAGTCTCTGAGTGATGGATTGTATTTGTTTTTATATTGTTTTAAACACCAATTTCTATTCATGCTATCGCCTGCGTCTCGTCTGCGGTCGTCAGTCGTGTATTGTTCACTTCAAACGGCTCCCCACCCGCCCTCCCCTGAAACTGTAAAGTTCTACAAAGTTCCCTTCCACGTGTCAAAGCAGGCGGCTGATTAAGAGCCAACTGGATGTGAAGAAAAGAAACGATCGTTGAGATAACGTACAGAAAACTAAATATTACAGCGTTTTACTGAAACATCAACACAAACCTTCGCGCTCTCCTTGTGATGAATTATAAATCAGCAGTTATTCGCCGATCAGAGCAAAGTTTCCACCTCTTCCTGCGACTGTCAGTCAAATATGTCGTCGGCATGTCAATTAGATTGTTTCAGCGCTTAAAAAAAAGTCTTGAAAGAAATATAAGAAATGCCACGAGTTGATATTGAAGGTAATAATATCACCTCGTGACATTTTCCTTCTTAAATAATCAGACTGTCTGGAGCTGGAGGAAGTGATAACAACAGACAATTACGAATGTCGATGTGCCTTTGTTGACACGCAGAGACGGAACGTTGTCGGGCCTGCGAGTTGTGCAAACCTCCTTCCGTCTGCTGAGAGCAGTGTCGTCCTGCCAGTCGCTGACGCTTCGTCCACAGACTCTTTATGAAGGGAACAGCCGCCGACTGAGCAAACACAAAGAGAAAGTAAATACTGCTTATCTCCACGTTTTTGCTGACACCGAAATGTGCCCATAATGCAGTGCAAGCTAGAAAAGTATTCACAGACATTTTTTATATATATATATTTGAGTCAGAGTGGTGCATCAGGAGAATTCACAATGACAATGTTTGCAGGGATTCACACGATGTTTGACTGTGTTTAACATCCCACTTTGCACCAGAAGGGTTTGATATCAGAAATATTGTAAACAAGGTTTATAATAAACCACATGAGGCGGCGAGTGAGGCCTGATCACATCTATTTATTGGTGTAGGCCTACTGGTTATTGATTTAAGTGAAAGTGAAAGTGGATGCCATGAATTAATCCATGTCAACATGCTCTCGCCCACTTTAGGAGACAGATCCTGAGTCGGTTCACTCTAATGGGAGAAGTGAACATGAGCACAGATTATCACCGACAATTCCACCACAGTCACCGAAGTAAAGTAATTACAAAGCCACATATATCCTGAACGTCCTGTCAATGAAACGACCTTCTGTTGACGAGCGTCCTCTGTCTCTGTCTGCAGTGCACCTGGTGGTCTAAAGATGTTCCAGTCTGACTCCAGCGTTGGCTGCAGGGGACGAGAGTCCCAGACTCCTACACCTCCATCAGAGACTCCTGTTGGATCCCCTGGACTTTCCTCATTAGTCTGTTAGCATCTCCTGCCTTCACCCTGCTGCCTCAGCACACTTACAGCGAAGAATATGATGCTTAGCTTCTTAAAAAATCGACTTCCTTCGTTTTAGTTGGAGAGATGAAAGATGGTGCATTTTAACACCATCTTTAGAAACCAGGTCAGGACAGCATCACTGATGGTCTGCACAGATGATGCTTGGACAGACAGTATATAGTACATATAATATATTATATTATATAGTATATAGTTCACAATCCTGCACCTCTTGAGTATTTGGCTACCGGCTGTCCTTCGGAAGTGCATAAGGATGACGATGATGAGCATCATTGTGCATTCAGGTTCAGACTTCCTGTTGGTGACAGTGTGACTCACAAAGCATCGGCAGTGACATCAATGCTCACGTCAAAGGTGGCGGGTGAGCTCAGACTTCCCTTCAAACTTGGTCCTGAGAGGGCGGAGAGGATGCTTCAACAAGACTTCTTGTGTCACAAATGTGCTCTTATAGCGGAGCCTCATGATATTGGTTGTGCTTCCCTGTCATGCTGTAGACATGAGATCTATCAGATCATACTAATATACAATAAGGAAAGTTTACAGCTGAACCAGCACATTTAAACTGAATGAATTCGATGGTAGACGCTGTTTACTCAACATTTAACAGCTTTTGTTCGTGTTGTACACATATTCAGATTTCATTTTGTTCTCTGTGTTGTACAAATAAGCTTGATTGTGTTTATATAGGTGATGACCTCAATTCTATTCTGAAGTTTTCCAGACTGAGAAAGTTGGAGTGCATCATGTAGTACAATTATGTCCCCCGGAGACGAGGCGGTCCAATAAGGGAGGGAAAGCGAGGTGTTGCATTTAAAAGCGGCGGCTGCGGTTCTTCTCATCACGTTCAAAGTCCCTGGACATGAAGGTTGAGAGAAGACGATATGGTGGCGACATCGACCCCCGCATGTCCAACACTCAAACTGTTGAGGGCCGTTATGTGCAGCTCAGGAATCTGCCACTTTATGTTAAATATATCTGTTTAGAGGTTGTCATGTCAGTAGGTTCTGCAGCGACGGCCTCTGAAGCCGACACTCGTTTATCCCCGACATCCTTCTTTTTTTAAAGAACACATGAGACTGTGCAAACAAGATCATTACCTCGGCCAAGGAGGTTCTGTTTTTCCCGGCGTTGGTTTTTCTGTCTGTTTGCAGGATTACATAAAATCTACACGGCTGATTTTCACCAAACTTTTTGGAAGTGTTCACACAGGTGGATTCGAACCCTGAACCTTGTCACTGTGCTACTGTGATAACCACTGCACCACCATGACACCGTTAAAAACATCAGGACATAATTGTATTCTTGTTGATCAGCTACACATATTCGTAAATGTGTGTGCATTTTTTTTAGAACAGATTTCTTCTTATCTTACCTCCGCTTTGCAAGCAAACAATTGCGCTGCTGCTGCACATCTCAGATTCAAAGCATGCGGAGCTGACAAACCCTCACAGCGCAGTTCTTGCAATGATTCATTTCACACGTCCCGTATTCCGACTTAATAACGTAAGTGCTGCACAGCGGCGTCACTTGGAGTCACCGGGGGCCGGCCGGAGCTCTGCTGCCAACGTGATCCTGACCCTGATAAGCAGCTGGAGTATGGATAGATGGTTAGATAATACTGCATTTCATTTATATATCCCTTTTTAGGATTTGCATAAGCCTTCCAAAGCATGAAATTGAGATGTACTCTAAATTCAAGGATTGTGAGTGCACTTAATCCTGACGACGAAAATGAGTCTCGACGTGAAATCGCGGGGCTCAACATGAGTCGTGTGTGCGATCCAACCGCCGCCCTGCATTTTCAACAGAGATTACATGATGTGTTTGATATCGTTTACAGTGAAAGTTTACCATTGTGGTTGCACAAAGGAGATTAAGAGCCAGATGAAAGTTAGATACACCGACGGGCCCACAGATGTATTACGGATGTATTACTGCAATCCGGCCGGGGGATGGGGAGGGAAGCTGAGTGTGACTGTTGATGTGGAGGGATTTATTGAGTGCAACAGTCTGTGGAATGGTCCCCATACGTCTTTACTGGGACAGAGCTGCTGTGGTGCTGGCCAGGGCTGAAGGGAACTCAGTGACATTTGCACTTTCACCTCAAAAATTCAAGGTACATTCTTTTTATTCTCAGAATGGTATTTAGCAGGTAA
>CAAKHC010013245.1:0-27350 GCA_901007825.1 Macroramphosus scolopax
CTCTCTCTCTCTCTCTCTCTCTCTCTCTCTCTCACCATCCACTGGGATCACTGGTCTCAGGATTAATAAAGGCCACCCAGGCTTTGTATATAACTGGGAAATATTTCTGCTGATGTGAGCAGCCTCACACCACATTCCTGCTCTATCCTGCTTTATATGGGACAGTGTTTGACTCCCATCGACTACTGTTCCTGAGAAGAGGGAAACTACTGGCCTCCCATTGAAGAAACATTATACAAGGGCTTTTTTTTATGAATGGCTCTTCCTATTTCTCACATGTATGTATACGTTTCCCCCCTCCACGTACTGCCTGCTCTGATCTGACGATTCTATACTTTCCACCTGTTGCTCTCGTCTCCTTGCCGGCGTTGCCCTAAGTTAGTCATGCTGTGTTGTTGCTGCTAAAGAAGGGGGCAGATGAAAATCTAGCTGCATAGCCCAGTGAGCAGGGAGCTCTTGAAAAGGGGGGATGGAAAGGAAAGTGTGACAGGAGAACAGTGGAGCAATAATCCAGCCCAGGAGGCGAGGAGGGGAAGAAGGGGACGTGTGCGAAAATGAGTATGAATAAGAAATAGGAGGGGGGAAAGTGAAGGAAGGAGGTGGAAGTCCCTAAAAATAAACTACATTTTGTCCTATAGTGGTATTTAGTGGGAAAATACTTTTCGTAGGTGCAAACGTAGATGTGAAAAGTTTCCTTTTGTGTGGTGCCGTCATATCCATGGCGACAGCTTCATCTACCGTCATGTGCAGATGTTTGAAAAAAAAAGAGTTTGTTTTCTCCTCCGCCATGTTGCTAATATGGCAACCGACAAGTGTTTCATGTCAAGATGTGACATATTAAAGAACAAACTTGTCCAGTCAAAATGGAAAATGTAAGTAAGGAAGTGTTGAAAATGAGACACAGCAAAAGTTCCCAACTAGCTTATGAATGCAGCAACACAACAAGAGAGCGACTCGTGGATTACATGGTTGTCAGGTGACCAGAAACAACACAACTCCAAATAAACGATAATGTTGCTCCGTAGGACAATGTTTGCCAGCATATCATCTTTTCTTGGATGTTTATTCAGCTTGCTGCATTACTGCTAAACGGAACTTATCTTGACATGCTGCATGTCAGAACACAAAAGTCTGTATCAGTTGTTTCAACAGATTTTCTCTTCCTCTCTTCTCACTGCCACAAAGTCTGGGTGATATCTGATTGTTTATTGATTACAGCTTATTATTGTCGGGAGAATTCACGATGTGCTAGTGGGCATGTTGATGACACCTTGATGGTTTCTATGCCTCGGTCATTAATGTGCAACTTTATCCTCTTTCATCTTTGTTGGTTTGATTTCGCGAGACAAGCAGACTTTCTCTCAGCAACTGAAGCTCCTGCTGATGAAACTCAAGCCTTTGTCCTGTCCGTCTTTAATTGTTGAACCATCGGAAAGAAGCAGACACAGAAGAAAGATAAGAAGAGACCTACGTTTTGTTCTCAGCAGGAGAAGAGATGGTTTCACGTGTGATTTTTCTGGTAGGATATTTTAAGGTATGTCAAACCCGGATCCAAATAATGTCCAAACAGGATTATAGATGCTTGGATTTCCTAAGGACTCAGGCCTCTATGGACTCTCCCTTTAGTCTACCAGGTATTGGAATTCCTCTGAACCCTTCCACCACCACCCCCACCCAGCCCGCCTTTGTCTCCTCACCCGTAAACCCCTCTTCTTCTACTTCTTTCTTCCTCCCGCTTCTCCACGCTGAGCCCTGCCGAGCCTCCGGAACAGCTTGGAGGTTGCGTGTGATTGCGAGGGGTGATCTGTTGCTGCGGAATAATGTGCTTCCTCTCTTGGGTAATGCTAGCAGTATTAACAGACTTACAATAACGGGATTACTTCCACATCGCAGACCCCACTTCTGTATCTTGTTAGGGAACTACCTGGGAAACTCTTTCGTCTGTCAGTAGTGCTCTTACTCATCCCGGGCCAGTTGGTACCATGTGGAGGGTAAACTCTCACTACCACTGGATGTATTCCAGTCCCTGGCAGCAGCAGTAAGCCTGCCTTTAAGCCTTTCGGCATCATTTAATAGTTTTAGAGTGTCAGGATGCGGTGTAATGTGCCCCTGGGTTGACCCCATAATAGCTGGCTGCAACACTATTGGAGTTTATTTTTGAACATCGAATCAAATGGCTCGCAGAGAGAAACGCCTCATGAACAACTATCAGAATGATTTCAGGCTCTGGAGATGTTTTCTATTTTTAGGGAGGATGTTTTTTTTTTCCCTGCCGGCCTTGTGCTGCTGACAGCAGAGGAAGATGCGTGTAATAAGGAAGGTGGAGGGAAGCGGTGACACAAAGATGGGAAAGGTATTTGAACTTTGTGTGAGAACTGCTGCCAAGAAAAGGGAGGAGGACTTCAATAAGAAATAACCAGTGAGCAACATCAGAAGGGGAAATTAGCTTTTTGGGGATTTATTGCCCGAGTAGCCAGAACAAAACCAGACCCCTGGAGGTCACAGGGGTGGGAGGACAGAATCAGACCAGCTCCCCTCCACTCTTCAGGGGGTCACAGGGTTAGCACTCAGGGGGTCACACTTGACGGTCTCAGAGGTTGTTAATTCTATTATCCCTGCCTGAGAGATCCTTGTCAGGGCCGGGAGTGGAGGGACGGGGATGGCTGGATAAAAGGTGAAAGGAGGTTGTGAGGCGTGATTATTTTGGCATGGGAAGTGATCACATTCCAAACATCTTTATCTGCTTGACTTATGTGTACTCACGAAGCCTCGCTCCTTCCTCTGACTCCCACTCACTCAGGCAGACGTGCTCACAGCTCTTTTTTTTTTTAATAAATGGAGTCAACTGGGAGAAATCGAAAGACACGGTCCACTGATCATTCACAAATAATTAGATAACTTAATGTTTTCTCACGGCGGGGTGAATAATATGACGTTTAACTCGCTCAATCATTTTCAATGGACCTGCTTACTGGACTGGACTTGACTGTAGGTCAGCTGATTGTTTGAACTTCTAAAGCTTTATTCAGTACAAGGAATTCGGACATTATTTAAAATTACATTATGAATGAGCCTCACACACACACACACACACACACACACACACACACACACACACACACACACACACACACACACACACACGCAACATGTTCTCAGTTAGTACTCGGACTACTTCCTACCACCATGTCTCTGCTCCGTGCTGCTGTTGATGCATGTGTGTGTGTGTGTGTGTGAGTGTCGGTCTGCATGATGGTGTCAGTCCTGGCAGACTGTTTCATCTGCTGTGGATTATTCCACTTGGCCAGAAGGATTTGGGCCTGGCATGACAAGCTGAGGATATGTGTCCCCTCTTGGTTCCCCCTGGGCAGCTAATACTGATAATACTATCTACAAACGGGAGTCTTAATCCGCCGCTACTCATTCTGTGGATCGTTTGTTACCATGTTACACCTCCTAAAATAAAAGTCAATACAGAAGAATTACTCATTTCTTCACGGATGATTTCAGGACAAATATCAGCAGGTCATCGTCCCCCTGTCTGTGTCGTCCTTCGTCTCCACTGAAGCGTCCCCCCTTTACTCTTCCTGCCTTGTTAATGGCTGTGGCGATTAGCAGGGGTGTCATCAAAGATATACAGTATATTTAATGAAGGATGAACCTTTAATTAGGGCGTTTGGGGACATGGCCACCAAGGAGACATTTTGCAAATAAACACGGTTGGTGCAAATGAGTTGTAGCGGCAACAGGCCTTAAATCAATAAATAATTTGTCCTTTTTTGTTGTTGTTGCAAAGAGGATTCAGTTGTAATGAGACAAATCAAAAGTTCTTATATCTCATTTATATTGATAATATTAAAACACCATGCCTTGAATTATTTTAATAGAAACAATTAAATGATAGATGGTCTACAATGCAGAGCCGGCAGTTTGATTACCACAAATTGAGTCTAGTTCACACATTTTTTACACATGGATGAGACACTAAACACTGATCTCATTAGTAGCTGTCAGCGCCCTGCAAGAACCAGAGAAGTATCGTTCATGATAAATGAAAGTATAATTAAGTGTTGCAAATATTAATGTTTACAAACATTGTGTATTTGATTTGAACATCTTCAGCTCAGTGCAGCAATCTACGCTGGGTCCTAGTGCCGGCTGCAGCTCATGAATATTGAATGAAAACTGTGCATGCATGGATACAACTCAACAGAGTATGTGTAGTAGTCACATCTGTTGCATCTGGAGTACACATTTAAAATGCTTTATTTCCTCTCTTAAATCAGGGTGTGTGGTGTGGCTGACACCGTCGGAGTGCCATGGCTCTGGTTCAGGCACTACCGGTAACCGTGACTGACCACCCCAATCCAGGTCTTGACGTCCAGCAGTGCCGGCCGCTATCATCTCAATCCCCCTCAGGCCCTTGTTCTGGCCCCTGTGGGCCCTGTAGCTCGGGTACAGCTATGGGTTCTGTTAGCAGCCTAATATCAGGCCGGACGTACCAAGAGAGGCACTGCCGAGCCGCCAGTGAATACACCACCAAGCCACGTCGCTCCACACCGGCTACTAGCTGCTTCCGGCTCCAGGATAATACCCTCCGCAGCGGGAGCTCCCTGGAGCAGCTGCTGGTCATCAGCAACCAAACGCAGCCCCAAGCCCAGGTCTTACCTCCACCTCTGCCCACCAAGAAGCAGCCACGGCCTGGTAACTCTACTGCGGCAGGCGGCGGGGGAACGGCTGCAGTCGCTGCCACCGCTGGAGTTAATGGGAACTTTGAATACGTCAGCAATGAGGTGGTAGTTGCAGACTGGAACGACAACCTGGCACTGGCAGCCGGAAGCCCCTGCAGTGACTCGGAGGAACAAAGGGACAACAGGACTCTGAACGGCAACATCGGTGGACCTCCCCCGAAACTTATACCAGTTTCCGGACAGTTAGAGAAGGTAAGGGACGTAGATTGTGCTGTATGTATAAATAATAGCTTTTTCCAGGGTTTCCAAGCACATCTCACAGCCCACAGCCAGTATTCTCAGGGGGCTGTGAGATGCAGTTGACAGCTCTGAACAAAGATAGAAAGTATTTATACACACCAGCTTGTAAACTACTAAGTGCAACTAAGATGTGACTTTTTTTATGTTTAGAAAACAAATGTAGGGCGTTTCCACCGGAGGGACGGAGAGCAGAAGTCAGTAAATGCTATTGGATAAAGGAAATTGACACAAAAGTTCTCGCTCCAAGAATAGTGTTATTGTAGTAATGGCAATGTTTTCTGTTGTTGTGTAGTTGACCTTTGACCTCCAGTGAGGAGTGTGACATGCCTTCTTTAATATTACAGTACAACCTCAGTCTCCTCTCCGTGGAACACACACTGCACTCAGCAAACGTGAGCGTGACATGTTTTATGGCAGATTGCCTCCGCCGATTAATTGGCTATTTATTTCCATCGATCCAGAGGGAAGCTGAATCACAGGTCTGACAGGCTCAGATGGTTCATTTGACAGCTGCTCACCTTGCAGACACGTCACGATCAATGTCAGGGTTCTCTTGCATCCAGTGACGTATTTCGCGAGCCCTGAGGAAGGTCGTTAAGAAAATGCGTACAGGACTTGTGATGAGCTTTCACCCACTTCCCCTACTCTCCTCCCAGCTTTCTGTTTCTCAGCCCCGTAATAAGATTTTCCGTCCTCTGCTCTTCCACGTTCTCCCTCACCCTGCCTGCCTGTCTTGGTCCATCTATCTTAGATGATAAAAAAATGCGTAATGAAACCCATGAATATCAATTAAATGTGGTATTAAGCTAATCAGAGCCTGGAGGGGTGACCTGCCAGCATATCACTCACCCTTTTCTAATGAGCTTTATTCACCCGTTGCAATATAGAACGAATTAACTCTTATCAATCACTAATGCTATTTTTTTATAATTTTGTGCTTTCAGAACATGGAGAAAGTGCTGATCCGTCCTACAGCCTTCAAACCTGTCGTTCCCAAGAATCGTCACTCTGTGCATTACCTGTCTCCGAGGCCAGGGGGCAGCAATCTGTCAGAGAGCCAGGGCAGCCTCAACCTCCTGCTGCCCATCGGAGGATCCACAAACGGAGGGAGCAGCAGCTCCGGTTCTGAAGGGAAGCGTAACTCCTACAGCGGAGGGCGCAACGCTCGGAGCAGCCAGTCCTGCTCCATGTCGGATTCAGGGAGAAACTCTCTCTCCAGCCTGCCTACTCACAGCAGCACAGGCTATAGTTTGGCCCCCAGTGAGGGCTCGAGCTCCGGGTCCGGCTCCGGGGGCCAGTTAGAGCCTGTGCAGGTCATTGGCCGAAACACTTCAGGTGGAAATGGGAGCCATGGTCATACTAATTCAGACAGTGGACGCTCCTCATCCAGTAAGAGCACAGGCTCGGTGTCGCTAAGTGGGCGCGGGCAGCCCCTGTCGGACAGCGGGTCATGTGGCCACTCGCCGCCACCGGTGGAAGGCTACGAGGCGGTGGTGAGGGAACTGGAGGAGAAGCTGAGGGAACGAGACCTCGAGCTTCAGCAGCTACGGGAGAATTTGGACGAGAATGAAGCTGCAATCTGCCAGGTGAGACAGAGACTTATGACACTGACCAAAAGATATCAATTTGGATGAAGCTCGAGCCTCTGACCTCTCACCTTTGTGTTTTGCTTTGAAAGGTGTATGAGGAGAAGCAGCGGCGCTCAGAAAGAGAGATGGAGGAGCTGAGGCAGAGCTGTGCCACGAAGATGAAGCAGGTCTCTCAGAAGGCCCAGAGGTCACAGCAGGTCCTTCAGTTACAGGTATGCTGAATATTCTGAAACAAATTCGCCAGTCTCATTCTTTCATGGTGAGTCAGTGTGTTGTGCTCTTTTTCATAAGTCTGATAGTTTGACAATATGCATGGCTGCGTGTCATCAGGTATTTCAGCTACAGCAGGAGAAGAAGAAGCTGCAGGAGGACTTCTCCTCTCTGCTGCAGGACAGGGAAACTCTGGAGAGAAGGTGTGCCACCATCCAGCGGGAGCAGACCCAGCTGGGGCCACGGCTTGAAGAGACAAAGTGGGAGGTGGGTCAGGCACTGGAAAAGGTCAGAATTAGTGCTGAGTGGGTTTAAGATCTTGTGTTTTAATCTTCTCAGTCTCTCTCTTCTCACTTCAGGTGTGCCAGAAGTCAGGAGAGATCTCCCTCCTGAAGCAGCAGCTGAAGGAGATCCAGTCGGAGCTCAGTCAGAAGGCTGGAGACATTGTGGTGCTGAAGGCCCAGCTAAGAGAAGCCAGATCTGAGCTGCAAGCCAGCCAGGTTCGATCGCAGGAGGCCCAGACCGCCCTGCGGACGCGATCTCTGGAGTTGGAAGTCTGCGAGAATGAACTCCAGAGGCGGAAGAGTGAAGCCGAACTGCTCAGAGAGAAAATGGGACGTTTGGAAGAGGAGTTAGTCCGTCTTCGTGAAACTCTGGCCAAACACAGCGGAGGTTCTCTACCTGGAACTGCAATCATGAAGGGGCAGTGCATGAGTCTGTCCTTCCAACAGGGTAGATATGTGTCAGGGAGGGGCGGGCCCAGTCCCTCCGTGTACCGCGATGGAGAAGAGAATCATTTGGTCTGGGGAGGAGAGAGTGATGAAGCCAAGGCACAGAGGCAGAATGCAGAGACGGTGCTGGGACTCAGACAGCAGGTACACGTTTTTGCAATACTTTTTCTGGGCATGAATGATAAAAAATGCATTTTCTGACATTCCTTTCACCTTCTTTCAGGTGGACAGGTTGAAGGCTGAGCTCATGTATGAGAGGAGGACTTGTGAGGAGCAACTGTCACGGTTTGAGGACGAGAGGACGGTGTGGCAGGAGGAGAAGGAAAAGGTAAACAAGGATTTTTGTCTTGTAGATTTAATATTTATGCCAGTCATTAGCAGTATTTATATAGCACCTTCATATTTCCTTATCGGCTGTACTTAACCCCGTCCAGGTAATCCGCTACCAGAAACAGCTGCAGCAGAATTACATCCAGATGTACCGTCGAAATCGGGACCTGGAGCGAGTGATGAGGGAGCTGAGTCTGGAGCTGGAGAACAGGGATATGGACGACTACGAGGTCCACAGTGGCAGCAATGACATCCACTTTGAGGAAATCACCGCCACTGAGATCTAAACACACGCGCGAACTTCCAGTGATATGTGCACAGAATCACGGGAACAAAACCGGCACTCAAAAAAAAGGACATAAACAAAACATTGAACACCAGGCCAAATGCTGCACTGCAGCTCTACCACGCAGCTTTACCTGGACCACTGAGAGAGCACTCACTGTCAAAAGGGAGAAGTCCCAAAGGTGCATTCATACTCTCTGCTAACAGAGATTAATCCTCATACGGTGTCTCTTTGAATGAGTTTTCCTTCCTAAAGCCAGCACAAAGACTTCTTCTCTTCCGCGGGAGCGAAAGCACGTACAAATCAGGGTATTGAAAACAATGGGAAGCAAAAAATGTTGCCAGTCACACGTTAATCTGCTCAAAGCGCAGTCACGCCTCTCTAGGTAGCACATGGGGTTCGATAGCGGGCCACCGGCATGCATGTAATGATGGCTGTTTGTTTATATGATCACAGTCCGATCTATACTGTGGCCATCAGCCACATCTGCTGCACCGCTCCATATCTGCTATCAGTTCATGTTACTTCGAAAGGTGGAGAACAGTTTTGTTCTTGTGCTCGTCTTCCGTCAGCAGTATGTGTTTGAAAAGAAATGTAGTGTGACTGTTCACACTCCAGAGAAATGCAGTATTAATGGCTGTCGACGGGTTTGAATCGGCTCAGAAAGAGAAACACGATATTTTTATTACGCATCTTTTCTGCTCCATAGTTTTTCTGGAGAGACAAATTGTGAGATTGGTTGAATGACGAAGGCAAAGAGTGAGACTGTAGACTGTTCCGTTTTTTATTTATTTTTATTAAGCAAAAAAAATGAAAAGAATAAAGAGAACAAACAAAACGGGCTGTGCCCCTTCATCTTCTGGAGGAAACACTTCATCTCCTACTGAAATAACCGGTGGCTCCACCTACTCCAGGAAGTAGCAATTAGATAATCAATGAACTTAAGGGATGTATCCATTAACAAAATTATTGGGAACTATTCTAAACTTGGCACTTGGCACATTCCCCCAGAACCGGCTGCCGCTGGGACCGGACGGCAGGACCTTGGTTCGAACCAGAGTACGGCCAAGTTCAGTGTAGACGAGAGGAGAGAACCCCAAACTTGTTAATTGTTTAATGGTTTAAATACACCATATCTCAACTGTAATACCTCCCAAAGCACTGACAGCATCCCTGGTTGAACACCCCTTACTTCCCTTAACCTGACCAATCCAGATCCCCCCAAATTTTCTCCTCTAATTTATAGATAATGGATTATAGATGGATCCCTGTGACACAAATCATCAAACTTCAACCACTTTGGATGTTTGGCTCTTTGTCCACTCACATGTCGACATCCTCTCCTGTCATCTTGTAAACGAAGGAGACGGAAACCAAACGCTCGAAGATGAAGGCGGATTTGAAACATCGGTGAAATTCACTCAGACAGTGCAGCTGGTTCTGACATAAACATTTACATTTTGTGACGATGTAGCACCGGGAGACGTTATGTAGCATGGCAGTTAGTACCAGGGTGATTCTATTTTTCTCTCTCCACCTCTATTTCTGCCTCTTAGCTCTATTTTTGTAACAGTGTAAAGCACCTCAGCGGTCGATAACAGGGAACTATAAATGGAGCATATTCTTTTGTTTGCCTGTGACGTCGCTAAGGTATTTAGGCTGATGTTTGAACCCTAGGCATGCTTATTAAGAGTTTCCATTTGTTCCACTCATTCTCGTTAGTGCTCTTTATTTCCTTTTTGGCGGCCCAAAGCCAGATAACACTTTAAACGTCTTCCTCGTCTCCCCAAGACTATATCTTCACTGACTGCCTGTAGTGGGACATGCATGCTTGCATGTCTTTGTTATTTCAGATTTCAGGAGGGGCTGGTTGAGATAGCAGAGAGATGACAGTTTGCAGATGCAGTAGCTTCAGTGCTGAACGTCTTCAATGCAGGTCAGCTGTTCAAAGGCCCGGAATTCACTTTTGAGGCAGTGCGTCAATCTGGTGTCTCACAGTATTTGCAGGGCTGTGTATCCCAGATTATGGCGGGTCTCGATAAGAAAAGCGGGCTAAGAACTTTAATTTTACAGAGTATATATCAAGGAATAATAGTTGAAAGGAAATCTATATAACGGAGGTTGTATATTTTTTTATAAATAGCACCTGAAGATATTTTGTTGTAGTCCTGGTATCAGTGTGGGTTTAATATACAAAGTAAAAAGACATATCTATATCTATATATATATATACATAAATCTATAGATATATCTATATTTCTCTATATATAAATACACCAACAACATTCAAAAACACTGACAGGTTTATAATGAAGTATAATACAACAATCCTCCCATCATGATGTTTGATGTATGAAAATATAAGGAACAGCTCCCAGTATATTTCAGTACAGTTCAACGGCACCACGTAATTAAAGCCTCCAAAATAACTGAATAAATCTGCACCTTTCAAACAGATTCAACAAAAACCATCTAATCCCCATGAAGGGATGTTTTCTTGCTGGGCTGTTGTATTATACTTTGTACTAAACCTGTCAGTGCTTCTAATGCCTAATTGGCGTAACTATATATGTATATCACTTAGCAATATTTCAAATGATGGATCGATTATGAATGGAGATGGCAGCACAGATAAGAGTACACCTACAATACTGTACTGCATGAACAGATGTTTACATCATATAATCTGTGACACTGTAATCCCCCTGGTGACCAAACCGCTGTTAAATATTTGGTAGCTTTTTTTTCGGGGGGCTCAGTTTGGACCTCTCCATTTTGATTGATCGCTCGTTTGATCGTCGGTATCATGATGTCACACAAGTTCACGTCGTCAGAGTTGGGTTTTGTTCGCGTCGCTAGTTTAGATTTGCATGAGACAGGACAACTCGGAGCCGCTTCATCGTCAGCTTGAGGACTTGATGCACTAGAACGTGTTTAGTTTCCTGTACTTGGAAAGCCGGCCGAACCCTTCTCAGAAGAGATGCTGAGTGTGTACGATCAGTCGGTATTCTGCATGACCACACTCACTGTGGTTCGGGAGGTTTTGTAAAAAAACAAGGCTGCATGGTGCATTCATTGCTAAAACCATGACAAGAGACGTCGAATGGAACAAGTTGGGTTGGTCCAACAGTAATCACTTCATTAACCAGACCTAGACTGTTACTCTCTCACCCTAAACGCAGCAACAGGAACAGACGAGCAAAAAGCACAGGTGTTGCAAACCAAACCTCCTCACTGATATATACTGTGTGCATCCCGGACTTCCTTTTCGTTCTCCGTACCACACATCTCTTCATCGTTGCATTTTTCTGTGTAAATATGTAAAACACATAATAGTATAATAGAGTGACATTGTCTTTTATTTGGACAAAAATATCTATTTCCAATGTAGCCACTGTGACTAGACCAAAGCAACGTAACACATTTCTTTTTTTGTGGCATTTTTCTCATCCTTATGTGTGTGTGTTTTGTTTTTTTTTACGTTTGCTTTGCTTCCATAGTGTCTTCATTAATTCATAAAGTATGTAGTTGTCCATGTATATTTGTATGTGTACATTTCTTGTACAAATGACTGTGGTTTTTAATAAAGAACAAGCTGTCACACTGTAAACTGGATGTTTTATTACTGAGGCCAGTGACTGAATGAACATCTGCTGCTGCGAAATCAAACAACTCAGATGGACAGACAGTTTGATCTTTAAATGTAATTGCATGTCAGGACTTCACCTTGAGGTTTTCTACCACTAATATAAGCATTAAGTTAAAAGTTTGTGCAACAGTTTATCAGTGTAAGGCACTATGCACACTATATTCCCGTTACTTCGCTGCTCGTTTCTCTTCTACCCTACTTTAAATTGAAACCATGCCATTGGCCTCTGTGTCCCGCATTTCTCATTGACATGTTTTTCCAACTCCTCCACATGTCTGCATAAGCTCAGTGCACAGCGTGGTGTAATTAAGCCTCTAAAGTGGCAGATTGCTCCAGAGCACAAGCACTTCTGCCTGCAAAATACAGCGCAAAAATACTGAGCAGCAATTTGTAATAATCTCCCCAGACATCCACTAAACCCAAACTATCAGTTTTGACATAATACAGGGGTTTAATCTGGGTATAAATCTATAAATCTCGTAACGCAGCCTGGGGTAATCTCCCTCTGGCAGGGCTGCTGGACTGAGCTGCTCCAACTGAAAAGTGCAGACCACTGGCTCCACAATCAGAGAGAACTCTGATGTTACGGAAAGGTCGCCACGTGGTAAATATTCCATTTCTTTCAACCTGGGCCTTTGTTTCCCTCCATGTGTTTGGCTCCCATTGATTAATAGAGACCAACATTATTTGAATCGGTCCAATATTGAGTAAGAAGGCTGCAGCCAGCAGCCCTAAAACGACTGCCACGTAATCTGCTAACTAAAACATACAAAAGGACACAATGCTTTCATAGACCACCTTCAGGGGACAGGGACAGGCTGAAGTTGAGGTTAGTTGTGCTACACATGAATGAAAACACCATCGTCAGCAGTTATTTTGACCAAGAAGACGACTGCTAATCAAATTACAAAATAAGAGACCTGCTGCACACTGAGTGGAGAACTGCAATGTAATGTAGGCTTAAGTAACCATGTTGACCTGGCTTCCTCACTCACTAAAGTGCAGCATTACAACACCATTAACAATCCCTCAATAATATAATCTATAAATTCTGAGATGTCTTAGAGATATAATAAATAATAAAACGTGCTCATCTCTTTATGGATCCTTTCTACGATGATGTCAGACACTGATGAAAAACAAGTTCCAGTTAATGGACTTTAACAAGGACAATTGCCTCCTGGTTGTCTGTTTCTATAGACTTTACACTCAATATTGGACTGATTACAGTCATTTGGGTTAATTTCAATCATTTCAATATAGACACATGGGAAAAAATAGGGCTAAGTTTAATAAACAAATCCGAATCATACTTTAACATCGGTGCAATTTAATCAGAGCAGGAGAGTGTCATTAAAGTACTTACTTGTTATTATTAAATGAATGCATTGAATAAAATGTGCAGCAAAGCACAAAGAACGTTATAAAACAGTAACAGTTTATATATCTGAACATACTATTTAACAATTTTACTGTATAAAAGTGATTCATAGTAATATTAGTTCTGGTAAATAACATCCGGTAGAGAGTCAACCTTTATCTCCGACATACTTCTTTGCCATAACCTCTGATGTGCATCCGCTCCTCTTCAACCGAAGCTCCACCTGCCCCATGTTTCCTCTTTTGGACTGAATCCTCTAGTTTATTCACTCCTGCTAGAGTTGCATGTTTGGTGTCTGTGAGGCACAGAGATGTTAGTCAGCAGGTCTCCTTGGGGGGGTTATGGGTGCTTGGGACCTTCGGGACCTTGACCACAAATACCATTGGGTCATTGGCCTTGTTGCTGAATGCCTGGCGAATGACATCCACAGCGTGCTGATGAGTCACTCCCTGCAGACTCTCTCCATCCACAGACAGCAGCTCATAACCTGCCTGTAAAAGCAAAAACACGCCAAAGGGTAAGTGGAACATGCAAAACTCAGTTTAAACATTATTTTCTTTTTGTATTCCGTCTCTTTCCACAGCATCATCATAGATATCCTCCATAAATGTAGAATGAGTGTGTCCCTTTGCAGGAGCCTGATAGGCCACAGAGAATTGTCCCTCCACCGTTACTTTAACATATTAACAGTGAAGGCCGTCACTAGTGAACATGTCAGGATTCCCCTTCCACATATTGAGACCACCACTCACACACACTCAAACAGTTCGGGTCGTTTGCTTGCTGTATCCTGCAGGATACGAGCAGTGTGGAGGAATTTCCCCTGATGTCATGAGCGTCTTTGTGAGGATGCACCTGCCTGATGTGCTCAACCTCAGCGAAGGTTAGTAAGACAAAGCGCACACACGCAAGGACGACGGCCATTGTTTTATCTCCACTGATCAGGTGTTTTCCCTTTCCCTTTTCCTTTTCAGTCATTAGACAAATAAAGATCAGTTTCCCTTCCATTTTTTAAGGCGACCGGCTCTCTGTCATGGAAGGAGGGAGACATATTTGGGTAGTTTAGTAAGAGGTCAGATCTGCTCACTGTTGTTCACTCCGCAGCCTTCCGTGACAACGGCATCAAAAGATTTGGATCCATTTAACCAAAGAGGAGATTAAAAAGTGCTTTTTTTTTTTTTCATTTTAGAAAAGTAATTTATTTGAATTAAATAGATCACAACCTAATCTGGCCCCATCCTCTTTACGGCCATTTATGGAGCGCATTTGTGAGGTTTTCTCGTTCGGAGCCAACTGACATCATGATCCAAAAATAACGTGGCCTGTAAAATTACTACTGCCCGCACAAAAATTGTTCTGTCCTACTGTGGTTCACCAGCTCATTATAAGCCCATTACATACTCTCCTTTTGTTTTACTATCCATTACAACCGATGTAGTAGAACTAGTAAAACAAAGAGACTCGTCGTGGATGCAAAGAGGAAAACATCTGCTGGAAACGATGCAAAGGAGTTGATGCAATTTGTGTTGAAGGGAAAATGTGTATAAAAAAAAAGCATGCCAATCCATTCAGGAACATTTCACTCAAAGACACGAATGTGAACTTCATGGTCACTTCAGTCACGGTTCACCCTGGATATCTATAACAAAATACGTGTGGATATTCCAGTGAGACGAATCAGACCATAAAGTCACATGTCTGTATGGCCGACATTCCCAGAGCAACGTGATTTTCCAGACTCAAGGTCTCAGTTACTTTAGATAAACCACAGAAGACACAATTAACAGTTTTCAAAGGAACTATGAAGAAATAATTGCAACAACTCGCACTCATTTGTATGAACAAGCTCGTTAAGCACACGCAGGCCTCAAACGGTTGTCCCGTTCAACTATCAGGTGTTATTCTATTCACCAGGCCTTCTTCCACAGGCGGTTGAATGCTGGCACAAGACACACGTCTCTGCTGATAGAAGCAGGTGGCGGGAAAGTGTGTGTTCGCATGCCCGCGCACACACACTCACACACAAAACAACACGCTTCCCTGATATTGTCTGTTATCATGTGAGTCTAAGGAGACAGGATGCATGTTAACACTGAGCTGCACTGGTCTCACTTCCCTCTGCAGAGTGTGTCTGTGTCTGAGTGTGTGTGTGTGTGTGTGTGTGTGTGTGTGTGTGTGTGTGTGTGTGTGTGTGTGTGTGTGTGTGTGTAGGGGGGTGATAGCACTGAGCCAGGAGGCTGATACGGGCCAGCTGACATGCTGTGTTTGGAAGGTGTGGCGCAGAGATAACAGACAACGTTACGGTGCTACTGAGCAGCAACATATCTGTGTCTCAAGCAGTCGGCCTCTCTCTCTCTGCCCGTTTCTGTTTCTAACGCCACAATATCCGGCCATATTTTCCATCCTTGCCATTCCTCTGACACTTCTTATATTGCTTCTAAACTTTGTGCTATCCTTCATTTATCTTCCCTGTCCTCGGGGATTCATTCCAGACTGGCCGGTGTGTATTGTGAATGAGTGCAGCCGTATGAGTGTAAAAAGGGATTAAAAGGCTGGACGTTCGTGGAGTTTGAGAGGCTGAGCAGATATTGGATCCCCCTGACACTCTAATCAGGCATTGGGCATATGTAGCGTCTGTCAGCGGATACCTATACTGCAGGAAACACACACTTATGTACATGCTGTATACACCTGCATGTTCTAGCTCCATCTTCCAACTTTCTTGATGAACAAACATTTTCTTTTCAACTATCTTAATGCATGTTTGACCACCACCACTAATTTGTGGTTAACTGTAGTGAAAGAGTGTGTGCGTCATGTGTGTTTAACTGAGCCATGCTAAGACTGTTCAGTAACTGTATAGGCAATATTTTACCAATACATTAGCAGCCCATCACCGATGTACCTCGTCAATAATGGAGGAGAAGAGCTACTTGAGATGGCTCGCCACTCATGTCCTGTACACTCCTCATTACACATCTTTACCCGCTCCTTCGTAGACACACTACTTATATTAACAACAGCTCTTAAACACAGCACAGAGGCCTCGACACACAAGAACACTACGTGTGGTTTATTACACTCCGGTCCGGAGTTCCTCACGTTCTCTGCCGTCTTTACTGACCTTAAGAGCCTCGTTTGTGGATGCAGCTCCACCAGGGAAGATCTTTTCAATCTTTATCATGGGCTGGATCCTGGACTCCAGACCACCGGAGATACTAATGCCTGTAAACACAGAAAAAGACATAAATGAGGGATTTCCTGAAAGACACCTGTCATCTCATTGTTGTCAATGTACATAGTGCATTTGTTCATTATTTGCTATTGTTAAGAATTTAACTCGTTCAAAGCCTGATGGGCTGACCTCTACTGGTGATGTAATGCATTGTTTTTAAATTCCTCCCAGTCGTACAGGACAGACAAACTCACAATTAAAGTTAAATGTATGTGAAAGTGCAAAATACTCACCTAGTGACTGCTTGGCTTTGGAGATGGTCAAACTAGAGATTACATACTCGTCTACTGGCACCGAAACTCTTCTTTTCACATTGTGATCGTTTTGAGAATGTCCATTTAGCTGCTGACTGCTGCCTCTTCCTGTGGAGGGGCTCGACTCTGACTGGGGCTCAAATACGTCCGCTAGTGGGGTTCTTGCTCTTTGCTGCTGTGAGGGAACCCGCACGCTGACCTCAGCGTAGCCCTCCTTCCTGCTTCGTCTGCCATCTACGCTGTCCGGACTCGCGGCCCTCCTTGCTCCTCCATGGCTGCCCCTCGCCGGCGACCTCCCTCGTTCTGGAGCCACATCTCCTCTGTCAGACACATTCAGTTGGGAGATCCCGTTATTCTGTGATGCCCCGTTCTGTCTCCTATTCGGGGAGCGATGGGCTTGGCGTCCATGCTGGCGGCTGCGTGGAGAGTCTGATAGCAGAGAGCTGCAGGTAGGTGAGGGGCTAAGGGAACGGGTGCGAGCAGTGGAGGACATAAAGCTGTCCACAGGTACATCCAGCAGGGGGGTGAACGCACGGGATGGAGGCAAAAGGCCTGACTGCTGGCCAGACAAGCGCAGCCTCTCCAACTCCTCTATCAACGCATGTTCCCTCATCGTGTCCTGGACCGGCTGGAGGTGAAATCCACCCCTGTAGTCTGGAAACACACACACAGGTTCAGATTATACGAAATACTATCAGAACCTGAAAGGATCACAAAACATGGGTGTTATATTACAATATTGGGACATTAAAAGTTATATAAAATAAAAGACAATAATCCATTTACATTCGCAGGGACGACACTTAACACACGCTAAAAAACTGCAATTTATGAATTCATCTTTTTATCTATCCTCTTTTGATATACACTGTATTATCAGTACAACACCGACCGTATTGAATGTGAAAACCTCACAAGCCTCATGAAGTGCAAGGGGAGCGTCAGATATCTGACCTCCTAAAAGGTTACCGGCATGTCTTGAAATTCAAGGTTAGCGACCTAACCTGTCAAAATAATAACATCTCAGTCGGGCCTATCAGCTTCCATCTGCTGTCATGTAGACGACCCTTTGACCCCTCACCTGTAACCCCAGAAAGTGAGAAGGCTGCAGTCCGTCTGCAGTGAGACTGTATTGATCGAGCCCTGTGTCTCAATGTCTCCTGATTATAGAAAACGCTCGGAGCATCTCAGTATTGTTGAAGTGTCACACCGGCTCACCGGGCACGTCTCAGTACTTTCTATGGACCGCTGAGAAGTAACACAAGCCTCGGCTTCAGCAAGGGCACAGGAAACCTGAGATATTATCTCAACGGTAATGTGTGTGTGTGTGTGTGTGTGTGGACGGGGGGGCAGCAGGACTTGTACGACGGCGTTTCAGTTTGAAGAAGCGGATATGAAATGAGACATAAATGGGGAAACGTTTAAGCCCCTTGTGTATCTGATATTGCTCTGGGAGGATACCGCCAGTGAAGGAAGAGATACAGCCCCAGTACCTGGGATCGGGGTAATGAGATGGCGTCGAGGTGTTCCACTGTGAGGGGAGCGCAGAGCTGGAGAACGCACTGAATAGAAAGAAAGAAACACACAAAACAAAACATAAACATTTGACTCTTGCTACATTTCTTTTCTCTCTACCTAAACATCAATCCGTCTTGATATCGTCACAGTTGGTGTAAAGTCCTGAGCTCACCTGAGCGACTCCTGAGAACATCGTACGCCTCAAGCTCAAAGGGCATGACCATGCTGTCAAAACGAGCCAACGCTGTTGTAGGTATCAGCATCCTGCGGTGGATACGATCACTCAGACTGACTCACATACTTATGAACAACTTTATTTCTGTACATTTACACATCATCCATGACCTCACCTTATTTCTCTGAGAAGCAGCAGTTTTTCGGGCCGGTCCAAGATCGCCAAGAGCGGCCGCACTAAATCCTCGATCACATTGTCGGACAGAAACTGAGGGTTTAGGCAGGTGAAAAGAAGAGAACAATAACTGCTTTCTGATTGGCTACCTTGGATACATTTAAAGAATGTCCATTATTAGGAGCTCAGCTTTGATAGACACTCCCTTGCTGTAATTGGTGGCTGAAAGGTGTTCCTAATAATTTATCAACACTAATTCATATAATGTGATGGACAGAATATTAGGAACACCTCCAAGAGGCATTACAGGAAGGCATAAATCCTCAGATCCACAGAGATTCTGGATTCTTCGGTGTCTACTTTCTGCATTAACAGGAAAGTCTTTCTCGGTAAGCTCGGTATCTTTTGCAGCGGTGGCAAAAGGCCAGCTGAGGATCTGATCCCCTGCAATTGGCAGATGAGTGTGAGACTGGCCTGAGAGAGACAACGGGATCAGATAGTCGCTGGTATTTGATCCTAATCATAAATGACGGGCCAAAATTGTCTTTTGTCACACCCACTGCCAGACACATCTATCACTCCGGGTTCACCCAGAGACACGGGGAACAATGCTGCACACTTAAGCCTTAAAGTAGCTGATCTTCATTCACTGGGTAGGGAAGAAAAACACACAACAGAGCGGCAGTGAGGTGTGAGAGATGGTGCTTCCAGATCAGGAACTCACCCGCTGACAGTGTCTCATCACAGCAGCCACCTCATCATGGCTGAGCAGTTTCTTTGACATGTCCTCCACGTGCTTCAGGGTCTCAGGTTGGGGCAGCAGGCTGTCCTTCAACCCTGCACGGGACTCCCTGGGGGAGGTTAAGAGCTGGAGGGTACGACCCCTGTCCTTGTCTGAGGAATTAAAGAGAACCGGAATAAACAAGATACAAAGGAAATCTGCAGATGGAATGACACACATACACAGCATATCTAATGCAAATCAACCAATTAAAGGATTTCCTTGGAATAATTGGCATCAACGTGATATTAAAGGTCCCTGATTTCAAAGACAATCTCAAAACACATTGAATGGCCTACATTTAACAGACGCCAGGCTTACTGATTAGCTACAATGGCGTCGGTGCTAATGACAAGGCCATTCGATTTTTGGAAAGTGTATTTTTCCTGCTTCAACACTGCCCATTTCTAACGTGTTCAGCCAATCAAATAAAGTCAATCAATTAGAAATCATCTTGCGATGCTATGCTTGGTGGGATGTAGAGTATGTACCACAAAAGAAAAAGTGTTGCTCACCTTTATCAGCATGATGAGACGGGGACTTGGATCGCCCCCTCGCTTTATTTTCTTTCCTAAATAGCAGGTTAACAAATGTTTTGGAACGCTGCAGGCTGGTTTTACCCTCCGTCGTGATCTTCTCCTTCTGTAGCCTCGTCTTCTTCTGCCTGTCCTCTAAAGGGGAAGCAGACAAACTTGATGCAACTCTCAGCCCCTCCAAATCAGCACTGGTGAGCACTGCAGATGCAGTTTAACATGACTTCAACACATTGAGACATCTGAGGGAAGTTTGCACAACTATCACTTGATAACAGCAAATACAAAAAGTAATACAATCGAAATAAGGTTGACGAATTCATCACATGCAGGCAGCCTCATGCATCCTGCTCATACAAAATCTTCCATTTCAACAACGCGACATATGTGCGTACGGTTTTGAGAACATAAATCATTAGGATTTGTTCTGCTCCTTGCTTAACTCTTAGCCAATAACACTAGGTGATACACACTCCCCACTATGAGCACAGACTGTTCATTCCTCTTCCAGTCGGCTCTTCTGTTCCCTGCAGTAAATCTGCCACGATGGGAAGTAATGCAGTAATACTGATGAATTACAGCTCCACCAACCTGAACACAATCCCATCTATTGAGAGCACTACAAAGTGCTCCAGCTTACATATGTCTAAAAGTCCAATCAGCCCTGGAAGTATGAATGAGTTGGATATATTGAAAGGGAAAGTCGAACCATCGCATCAAGCCTTAAATGGATTTTCCTCCATGTGTTTGTTCTTATTCATTTCTCATGGAGGTGCAACGAGTGAGAGTAAAGGTCAGCGATTAATCACGAGTCTGCATCAACTGTCTGGAGCTTAAATCAGCCACGTAGAGTCTGATAGTCCTGTTAACTTCCCAGAATAAGTCACTGATGCCCTGTAGAAAACTCCCAGGGAGGCCTGACAGTGGATTTCACGACACAGCGAATGTCGGGACCGAAATCAGCAGAATAATCTGATTGTGGTTCACTGCAGTCACATTTCTCAATCTGACATGAGGCTGGAAATGAGATGGATGATAATATCAATAGAAGATATTTGAGGGCCATATTGTATCTCAAAATGACTAATGGCAGGCAAGAAATATCATATTGAGATTTTTGGGTTGTATTATAATGTATTCTATCAAACCAGACTGCTAGTTGGGAGAAAAATGTCCAAAATACAGATTTAGGTGTTTTATTTTGGCCCTGGTCACCAACCATGGACTGAAGTCTGCTCAGTCACTGTTGAACCTCCAGGCCTGTGAGCACCCTGATATTTAACTTACAGACTGTTACGAGATGTGTTGTTCTGGTACTGTAGGATGTCATTCCTGTACTTCAAATCATTGTTCTTTATCGGCTGACATGTCAACAGATATACTGGCCCTGTCAAATTATCTGTGTATCTCTAATACAGTGAACCTGGTTTTTATTTGATACTGCATTGAAGCCGTTAAAGCAGCCCTACATCATCCGCCGTTTCATTACTTATCACCCCGGTGAGCCTGCAGGTCTCACCTGACAAAGTGATGTGGCTCTGGGATCGTCTGATTGGCTTCCTCGGCCTGCTCAGGGCCATCAGCGTCGCCGTCTTAGGTGAGTGTTTCGCTATTTCAAAGTCCCCCGGTGATAGCGTCCTTGTCCGGTCCCGCCCTCCTTCAGCAGCTCCCCCAATCTCTCTAGGTCCTTCCCCTTTCCCTCGTATGACTGTGTCCTTCAGCAGCAGCGTGGCACCTACAGTCCGGCTGGAATCTGAAGTAAGCAGCCTGTCGGGGTACGTGATATTTGGCAAGGGGTGTTCCAGGTAGTTTGGAGGGTGTGGGTCAGTCTGTATGCCGGTGTCAGCAGTTCGCTCAGCGCTGCTTGGACGTCGGGAGCGGTCATCTGTGGAGATTGCGACATCTACCATCTCAGAGCCAAAGACAGGAGGGAAAAGGACCTGGGAGAGACCACTGAGGGAGCTGAGAGGGGTCCCAGAGGACAATGAGGAGGCAGAGGAGTTGGAGTCCGAACCTTGAGAGGATGCTGCAGTCCCCCCATTGGCCACTGTTGGACACAATACATTAGTAGAATAAAGGGAGCTTAGTGTATGTGATGGATATCATTCTTTCTATTATATAATAATGTTGTTTCCCATATTTGAATACACAATACAAAAGCTGACCAGTACGTTCTACAATTTCACAGTCTGCTTTGTTTTGGGGTCAAACCCCTGTCTGACCTGATGTCCTCTTAATCCTCTAAGCTTTTAAGAAACCCGAACATGAACCGAGAATTTTCCTTTTTTTTTTTTTTCTAAGACAACTCAAAAACGTCTCTGAATCTTCAGAATCCTTGTAAAATAAACACCCAGAGACCCAGATGTCAGGTCGAGTTGTGTTCCAGACAGCTGAGCTGCCTTTGAGTTCACTGAATTAATCCCTGGCTTTTCTTTTTTTACATCTACTCATACAGAACTGAAAAACAGGAAATTTGTCAAGAAAATGAATGACAGGCTTTAGTCAGATTTGCAAAAGAATCCAACGTGTGTCTTTACTAACAGAAATTAAACACTCACAAGGTCACAACTCGTGATAAACACTCTATTGGAATAGTCAACATACATTTGTCGAGCCAACCATATTCTGCCACCATCTCCTTATATGCAGGGTATCTCCCAGCTTCCTAAACAAAAGGGCAAAGAAATGAAACGAGAACATAAGAAGGGAATAGAAAACTTGATTCTGATACTTATAAAGTAGTATATTTACAATGTATTTATTCTGTACATGTTTTATAATCAACTGCAACCAGTGGGTCCCAAAATTGTTGCTGCTAAAATGGCTCATTTTCTTATTCTATATGTTGAAGGTTTCGGCTGCTCAGCAGAACTCAAACAGCTGCTGACTGTATTATTTCCCTTAAAGAGCTTCAGTACTCCTCTTCCAGGATGTTGGGAATATGTGAGAGACAGAATACAGAAACAAAAGTAGCAGAGCCCAAATATTCTGAATTTGATCTCCTAGACAAAATTATAACCCCAAAACTATTCCCATAATGCCCCCTGATATCTTGATTTATATCTTGAATCTTTTTTTTTCCCGATCTTCCCTGCCTGAAACACTGTTCATAGACTCTAAGACTTTAGAAGACGGTACGTCAGTTGTCACATACGGAGAATGACCAGTCAGGAGGAGTAAACTGACATCAATCCTGTGTTGTAAAACACTTTGGAAAACACTGCTTTTGCCAATGTTTCCTGAAAGGAAGGAGTCATGTTGCATTGAGAATTAGAGTCTGATAGCCCCTCATGTCTATTTTAAGGGATTGTCTCATCGATACACAGCTTCAGTTCAAAGAGACGACAGTCAATAATACATGTAAGATTTTTCATAAAAGCCTTATATGACCACATGTGAGAGAGTTTAGTAACCGAACCCCCGGCCCTGCCGTGTGTGATAAATGGGTCCAATACATCATAGAGGGAACACATAAAATTTAGCTCTGTGTTGATTATAACCTGATCCCTGACTGCCTTTAAATAATGAACGTCGTCCCTGGCTGTTCTTCACACACGGAACTTGAGATCAGAGGAGTAAAATGAGCGCACAGCAATGTTAGAGAGTTAAGGGTGCACACATACGCACACTTAAACACACTGCGCAACACACTGGAAAACACACGTATGCCCATACGCACAAGCATGCACACAATTGCTTTATCCAGAAGTGACACAGGTTAAATTGCAAGGTCCTGCACACATGCACGCATACGCAGACACACATAATGAATTCAAGAGAGCTTTTGTGCCGCGCAGACTCCCGAGAGGAGTCGGTGTTGTTTAACACACTGTAGCATTTATAGTTACTTAAATAACACTTAAATAACCCAATCAATTCTTATGTTTCTACTCATCTTAAACCTGCATTGACTGAATATTTTGGCCACTCGGAGGCAACAAGCTGTGAACATAAACCTGGGTGTATTATAGCCTTATAAAGCTGATTATAAAACATCTAGCAGACATTAACATTCATTTTAATATCCTGTTTATGTCATATTTTTATTGACGTTGATGTTTACTTGGCTCATTGTAGGTTATGACGTTAAAATTCAGTGTCAGGACATCTAATGCCGAACAGGATACCTGTTCTGAGTCATGTGACGTTTGTGACACTTCACTGTTTAAGAGTGATGAGGGTGAAGTTATTTGTAGTTTATCTTTTCAGAGCTGGACTTGAGACGGCTCCTACACACACAGAATACTTGAACTTGACTTAATGTAAATAATTGATTCAGTTTGGCCTTTGTTTTTTTTTAAGTCCATGCAAACTATCTTCTTACATTGACGAAAACCATAATGTACATTAGAAATTACCCCAAAGTCTCCCATTACATTTAAACTATGTCTCAGGTGCAAGTCCTGCATATTAACCATTAACCCATAGCACACCACTCCCCTTGTGGACTGTCTGTATCTATACTTTATTTATTTTTTTAGCTGATTGACTATAGAGCTATGAGGAACTGCAGAGTCTAGTTGTTTATTCTCAGTTGTCTATACGTGCGATCACTTTCACATGACGCATCATCATTTGATATAATATTAATGCAGCTTGATGGATTATTTATATGTGACTATCATGCAAACATGTTACAGTGTTCTTCTTCTCACCCTGATGGTTAACATGACATGTGTGTGGCTCTTCAGGACTTCAACTGCGTTGCTGTGTGTGATGTCATTAAAGCTGACCCCGTTGGCCGCCAGGATCTGATCACCCATCTTGATACCGTGCTGCTCTGCGAGGCCACCGGGGTCCAACCTGAAGATGAAACGTACAAAAGATTACAAAGACAAGCACATGTTTTCGATTTATGTAATTTCTTATTTTCGCTCTGTCTTGGCTGTATTAGTTGTGTATGTAGTATTAAATATACCATGTTTGTTCACACTACAAAGCAGTTGGGGATTTTTCTTGCTTTGGCAATGAAGTCACCAGAAGACTATTTGCTTTGAACAAAGGCACAAACAGAATAATAACTATAGCGAAGTTTGTGATCTAAATCCTGTGGGAGATTTCTACTCTCGCTTGCCTCCCTTCCACTTGCTCAAGGACACTACAGCAGGGAGGGCTGAAGGTCTGTCTTCCTACACCCTCAACCACCCTGCTGAATATGTAATAATTTAATAAGAAGTCTATTTATTACAGGTATGTTTCAATCCAAACTTAATTCGTACTTAGAGACATAAATTCCCAGTCCAAACTCTTTGCCTCCTCTGATGTTGAAGCCCAGACAGTAGTCATCAGATGTGGTGAAGAGATGTATGATCCTGCGGAGAGCATTGTCTGAACTAGCCTCTGATGGTGTGCGGCCGCTCTCCTCCACCACCATCCGCCGGTGAATCAGATCCACCCTGCACACACATATTCACAGGAAGACATATGCACAGGCATGAAAACATTCACATACACTGTTGTGTTTTTCTCTGCTGAGCTCAGGCCTGTCAGTATCAGTTAATCAAATAGCCATAAGGTCGCAGCGGTAATCCAACCGATCCTGCCACATGAAACCAAGATACAGTGTTTGCCAAAAGAAAGATAACCAGTGTGACCTACAGTCGAGCGACAAGATTACACAAAGCAAGAGCCGTGCAAAGGTCAGCGCTGGTTTGTACTTTAAATAATAATATTCCAGGCAAGGTTAAACTCTCAGAATATCCAGTTCCTGTTTGACACAGTTAATAAATGAACCCCGTGAAGGATATCATTTTTGGCAGCCTGTTGATAGTCTTAGTCACATCAACACCAGCTGTACGATGCAGCCTATCCAAAGTGTTTGGCCTCACCATGTGGTCTTCTCCTTGGAGTAGCGGATGCCGGGGATCTTGCCCACACGTCTCACCACCATCCTCAACCTGTTGTTGCCCGTCAGGACCTTGACGGCGCTGCTCATTGTGATGCTCTCCAGGCTGACGCCGTTCACCTCCACCACCTTATCGCCGACGGCCAGCCCAGCCAGCGCTGCACACACAGTGGGAACTCAGCATGCTACACCAAACTAAATGTCACACAGAAACATAAGACCACATGTCTAGATGTAAGCGCGCTAATCTTTCTTTTTTAAACACCGCCAATGAGAAACACACTCAAAAGGGGATGAAACACTCTCTCCTAACCTGCAGAGCTGTCGTCCTCCACCTTGCTGACAAATATGCCGAGTCCATGCTCAGAGCCCCCACGGACACTGAAACCCAGACAACCATCTGGACTCTTGTCTACTGTCACAGTGTGAATGTCCTCACTGTCTTCCCCTCCTGCAACCACACAGAACCCTGAACCACACTTACATGTACTGGTCATGAAGGCCTGTAAAGCTCCACAGCTAACAATTCATTTCAGATCACTCAGGGCGCAAATCACAGTGACAGTTGACAGTTATGGGGAAAAAAAAACACAAATACTTGTCTTATAATATCATATCATATATTCAATATATCTGATCACCTTTATAGCAAAACACTAATGCTGACATATTACGTTTGAGATATTCATGCATAATGATTGTATAATCAATACAATATCAGATGTGTCTGCTTAATATATCAACAAGCCATAATATTACTCTAAATTAAGACTGATCGATTTCCATGGTAACAGAGGACTGTTGGGCTCACCATCAACAGGTGCGTTGATGAGAATCACCCTGCCCATCGGCGAGGATGACCTGCGTCTGTGGCGATGCTGTTTCTTCAGCATATAGCGCGAGGTGCTGTGGGACCCCCCTGTCTGGCCTCCATTGCTGGGGTGGGGGTGCCCCCCTCCATTTGTCATCTCCCTCCAGCCAGAGGAGTGAAAGGAGCGAGCCATGCTATGTGTCTGGCAACTCTTCCCTTAGTCATCCAGACAGGAGGAGTCTGCTGTCAGGATGAAAGAGGTGCAGGCTGGGTCTGCGACTTTGCTGGGTCGTTTTCGCAGCTGCTGGTCCAAACTGGATGACCAAATAGGAAACTCACAAAGCTGTACGTAACATCCGTGGTGTTGAATGAAACAGGTGCAATAATTAAAATCCACTGGAGGACATTTGACAGAAAATCTCAAAGTGTATCTGAATTAACTTACTGTATACGTCTTTTACAAAGCTACAAAAGTCCATATAATCCTTGAGTTTCCTTTGTGTTCTCCGTATCCGTCTCCATAGCCATGGTGCCTGTTTCCTCCTGCTTCAGCGGGGCGGCTGTCTGCGGAGCAATGCATGCATGGTGATTCCCCTCAGGTCATGTTTAATTAAATGGATATCTGTTGTGAGAAGAGTATGCTGTGATGAGGGATGTGGCCTGTGCCAGTTAATAAAACTCCATTATTTTTAACACATTTATGACTGACAAGTCCTGACATCCTAAGTGACTACGCTTTGACATTGTCAGAAATGTACTTGTTAAAGGCCCAAAGGAAAATAACAAGACTATATAGAAATAGAATATATATATATACAGTATATATATATATATATACAATCACTTATTCTGGCATT
>CAAKHC010013246.1:0-22972 GCA_901007825.1 Macroramphosus scolopax
GCCGGAGATGTTACAAAAATACACTTGTATTGCATAAAAATGATTAAAATAGTCCAGGCGTATTGTCTCTTTAAAATCACAAGGTGTTAAAAGTCCAGAGTGCAGTTGGAAGGCAGCTCCTTCTTCATGTTGGTACCAGCCGGTCGTGTCCAGTGACGGGATGGGGGGCGACTGGTCGGAGAAAGGCTGAGTTCAGTGCAGAGTCGTCAGTGAGGTCAAACAATTCATAAGTTAAATAACAAAATAACACGAGAGGAAAAACCCAGAAAATCCTAATACTATGATACTGATGAATTCAGGTTCTTCTCAAAGGAATTGGTCCCACATCTCTGTATAATCTGTCCTCCTGGGCTGGGCATCTGTTGATAATATATCGCTATTAGAGCCAGTTAAACGGGCAAACCCTGTCCCCAATGAACTTTGATTAACTGTTGTTCATCCTCCGACCCGCTAGGTGGAGACAGGGAACCTCTGCCGTGTCTCTCGTGTGCATCAGCGTGTCGTTGGTTAGACGCAGCGCCTCACTCTCCGCGGACACTCCCACTAGCAGAAGAGTGACACGCCATTTAACTGCTGCCTGGCCCTGTGCTTGTCGGAAGCAGGAGGGAGCCCCGAGTGCACCCATACCGAAGGATAATACAACATAAGAGGAAAGCGACTGCAATTACGCCAAACAGAAGTTGGGACCAAATCGTGTCAACATGGGGATCCGAAAGAAGACCAACAAGAATCCCCCGGTGATGAGCCACGAGTTCATCATCCAGAACCATGCAGATATTGTTTCCTGCGTTGCTATGGTGTTCCTGCTCGGGCTGATGTTTGAGGTAAATCCCGTGCACATGTTGAATGGGTGTTCATTGTAGGGTAACGCGGGGGTGCTCGTGTGGCACAAGGAAAAGAGAAGTGACGGATGGGATGTCGAATTGGTCCACTCTGTTCAATTATGAACTGACATGGCTCTCTGGTCAATTCTTCACACTACTTCCTCCTGTGATCGAAAGTTTTTCTGTGCATTACGGCCTCAGCTCTCCTCTTTTAATACTAACACACTATTAGTGCATACTTGCATCTATATTTTTAAGCAGAAACTGTATACACAGCACGATGTGTGAACTCTCCAGCTGCTTCGCTTCCCATGTTGAAATCAATATTTCAAATCATCAACAGGCCCGCGGTTTTATTATTTAAAAAAAAAAACTTAGTTACTTAAATGCAACGTTGTGTGATTAAATGTCTGGGTGTGCTGTAGATTTGCAACAACGTCTGGATCTCAGCGGTTGCAAAGATTGTGCAACACACCACTTGGTTAGTTTATACAGAGATGTGTTACGTGGCAATCTCGCATCGACTGCCTGAGAGGGCTGTCATCACTCCAACTGCTGGCACCTAAACCCAAACTTTTCCTAGCAGCGAAGCCGCTTTTTAAATAACTCCAGGCTGAAAGCCAGCATTTTTTCATAAAGCACCAACGTGTCCAGTGCTGGTTCACTTTCACCCGGAATATTCTTTCATTTCTAGCATGTTTCATCCTCACTGGAAAGCAGCGCCATTAGTGTTATGTTGGGCGGAATTACAGCTACTTCCTGTTTTTATTTTTCAAAGTAAAACTTATATTGGCTAACAATTGTTGCGTTTTGCGTCGTTCACATCAGAATAACAGTCATATTCTGATATTGTATAATACCGGCATTGTTATTAATTACTTTCCTTTCAATTAAAAAAATTCTGCATCAAAAATAGTTAGCAGTCCTTTGTCACTTATATTGCATAATCTGTATTATCAACCTACATATACATTAAAGTATTTCTGAAATGTGTTAACTCTATTATTTCCTTATTAACTATATCTCCAGATGCTCCTGCATGAATATGATTCTCAACGATACCCACTACTTTTTTGCGCTTACTGTAAAATTGCTTACTTACAATTCGGTTTGATCAACGTTAATATGACTTTGAGGGTTATATTTTCGATTGCCTGTCTTTGAATATGTTTTTTTTTTTTTATCTTGATACGCAGGTCACTTCAAAGTTTGCAGTGTTATTCATAACTGTCCAGTACAACGTCACCATCTCAACAAATGGTAAGTTCAGGCCTAAACTGAGAGAATAAGATGTGGTGAGAATGCCAGACTGTGTAAGCTTGGGATGACGTTAGCATATAGTCCTGTATTTTCTTAAGAGTTGTCCTGCTCGAAGCTTCTCATTTGGATTCCAGAGCGGCCTTGCATAAAACTCATTTGAGAGTTTTTTTTCCCCTTCAGAGCTAAATTTAGTCCGCCTGATTTATAGAGTTCTCTTGTGGCAAGGTTGTGCTGGGCGAATTTGGGCTGAGGTGAAATATAGGTCTCTCAATTGAAGTCCAACTCACTTCAAGGTTAACATTCTCTTTACCAACTTCAGATACTGTTGAGGCCTAGTCGACTTCCGAGCTTCTGTATCGTAGTGCCTGGAGCTGTGCAGGCTGCCAGCTGTTGATTCAGTTCTTATCTGGGAGACCTCACCCCTTACCTTGCTCTGTAACTTATTGACAGATTGTACCTAAAAGGGAAAATATCATTCGGCACCCAGACTATCTGTAGTGAATGCAGTGTAACAAATTTAATAATGTCATTGTATTTCTCTAACTTGGTGCTATCTTAAACAGAAGATTGGATGGATTCTTTTAAACCTCAAAAGAGGCTGTGTATAGATAACTTTTGAAAAACAAAGGAGCGTTTGTCTGTCGCAGTTAAAATGGAGACTGTCAATAACAATGGCCTTTTCACTGTGGTCACAAATCCAATGAAGGTTGTTAGACTGGCGAGTCAATTCCTTGAAATGAAAGGGCTGGACAGTTCAGGTTTAGGATCTAAAACCTGCATGAGCATGCTCTGCATAACATTTAAATGAACTATATATAAGCTGGCCCTCCAACTCCACACTCTAATTCAATAAAGGGGAGTCGAAGCTCTCAATATTCCAGTCAATTCACTTTCCATAACTCACCTTTAGCCACAAGCTTTGAGTAGTGCCGAAACAAGATTTCTCCTTAAAGTGGTTTGACTTGGCCTTAGAGATGGAGTGAGGAGCTCCTTCATAGCTACAGTGACTCAGGCTCGCCTCTTGAGCTGGTTAACAGATTCACGTACTGCACCTTTAAATCTGATCTAAATACAATTCACTGTTGTGTTTGTAACTCCTGGTCCATGTGATGACTCGATGACCTCTGTGTGTGTTACTGAAGGCCCAGAGGAGTTGGCTGTGAACCACTTCCATCATGGTATCAAAGACTTGGCTACTATCTTCTTCTACATGCTGGTGGCCATCATAATGCACGCCATCATCCAGGAGTATGTGCTGGACGTAAGTGAGAAGGACACACACACCTACGTACACAGATTCACCTCGAACTTTTTCACATTGTTAATTAACATTTATCTACACAGAAAATCAACAGGAAGAAGCACTTCTCCAAAACCAAACACAGCAAGTTCAATGAGTCCGGCCAGCTCAGCGCTTTCTACTTATTCTCCTTCGGCTGGGGCACAAGCATCCTGCTCTCTGTACGTACAATGGCCAAACGGGTGTCGCCCTTGTTTACTTATAAGCCCCCGAAAATGTTCACGATTGTAATTTAAATACTTTATTGTTACTAGGAAAACTTCCTGTCCAATCCAGTCAGCTTGTGGGAAGGTTATCCCCATACACTGATGCCGTAAGTAGACTCTCAGCACGTCAAACGTTATGTTCAATATAACCTCCAGTGTCCCTTTCAACTATTAAAACTTGTGATTTTACTCAGATTTCAGATGAAATTCTACTACATTTGTCAGATTGGCTACTGGTTACACGCGCTCCCGGAACTCTACTTCCAAAAGACAAAGAAGGTAAGCGTGTTTGTGTGAGTGTGTACCTGTATTCCGAATGTTGTGAGGACGTATTTTTATAATTTATAAACACGTGTGTGACCAGCCCTTCATTTGGATGATGTACTGTAGCTTGTTTTTGGATCCTGAGGTTATTTCCTGCTTTACTTCCTCGGTTATGTTGCATTGTTTCAGAGAATCCCTGTCTTATAGCTTAAACCTCCACACAGATTTAAATATTTTTGACTGTTTTTGTTCTCCCATCCATTGTGTTTATTGTTCAGGAGGATATTCCACGCCAGGTCGTGTACATCGTCCTGTACCTGGCCCACATTGCAGGCGCCTACATTCTGAAGTAAGAACTGCAAACATACAGCCTGAACGTCAGTGTATGAACGTGTTTTGTGCTTGTACACAGTCACTCAGAAGCAAGTCAGCAAGCGAAGGAATATTGTTTGCTCCCATGTGACGTTAATCTTGTCTCTTGTCTTTCAGTCTGAACCGTCTGGGTCTGGTCCTTCTAGTGTTGCACTACTTTGTGGAGCTCCTCTTCCACGTTTCCCGTCTGGTCTATTTCAGCAATGAGAACAGACAAATGGGGTAAGCTCATTATTATACTGTGTACATGCATATAAAACATTTAACTGTCAGGACGTACTTCAGCAGGCAACTGATTTGAGGGCTCCTTTGCAGAAGAAGTTAACGCAGCATCATGGTCATCCTCTTGTCTTCTAGCTTCACGATGTGGGCCGTCTTGTTTGTCCTTGGACGGCTGCTCACCCTGTCCTTGTCTGTCCTCACTGTGGGCTTTGGCCTCGCCACAGCTGAGAATCAAGGCTTTGATTTGGCAGCTGGAAACTTTAATATTCTGTTTGTGAAGTAAGTATCTGAAATCAGAGTTGTGAACCTTCGTAAGAATGTACCGTCAATATATCAGGTTGACCACTAGGAGTTAAAGAGCACGCTCTCCAGACTCGAGCGCTAAGGTTGAATATCACTTGAAAAATGTCAACTGAGGAGGACGAGCGCAGCTTTCACAACTTATAATTCAGTCCCTCCATCTTGTGCCAAGTAGACGCAAAGTGAAATGAGAGAAATATTACTGTGTTCTTCTTGAATATGGACTGTTGTAACCAGACTCTGAGTTACAAGAGGTCAGTAATGTTATCTAATAGCGTGTCGCTGTGTAACTCCCACGTCTTTATTTACCTTTTGACCGACTGTCTGCTTCCTCTCCCCACTAGGATAACCGTCCTGGCCGCTATCTGCCTCACTCAGGCGTTCATGATGTGGAAATTTATCAACTTTCAGCTGCGCCGGTGGAGAGAGCATGCCCAGGCTCAGACCTTGAAAAAGAAGCAAGTTCCTTCCAAGAGCAAATCAAAGAAAGATAAAGGTGAGGGGAGAAGCACAATGAACGCAGTGTTCTTGATCTGTTTTATCGCTCGGCGGAATGCTGAGCAAAAACAATTAGTAACAAAACTATTATAATTCGATGGAAAAAAAAATACAAATTTTTGTAAACAACCAGGTGAAGCAGCCGGTTGAAACCGCCGTGATATATTTACCACAAAAGAAGAACAGACAACTTCACTTTGGGTTCATTAGACAGATTTGTATCATCCGTGTTCTGATTGGTTGACGATCTATCCAATCGCCTCCGGAGGCATCGTGGCCTCCGTCCGTTGATACCGCCTCTAAGAAATTGAAAATTCCTTATACAGTAATGTGATTTGGTTTGTAGATGCCCAGCTACTGTATTGTCAAATGTAACTAAGCCGGATGTGTCCCCTTTTTTTTGTTTTTAGCCAATGGTGTAAACGGAGTGACCTCCCATGGAGCTGATTCACCGCGAGCAAGAAAAGAGAAGTCATCGTAAATCCTCCTCCCTCAGCCCTCTTCTAAAAGAACCATCTCTCCCTGTGCCTCCATGGCTGTATCCAACCAAGAGATCTTTCAGCCCCTCCACCATTATATGCATTCTCAGCTTCCACAAGACTGACCTCCCAGCTGGACGTCAAAGGGGCTTATGCATTTAGCATTGCTTGTCGCCAGTCGTCCAGCACGCGTTGATTCTCCCAATCATCGCTCTGCTGTGCCATTTCGAAATGAAAAGAAAAACAAATTCTGGAATAAACTATATGGAAAAAAAAATACCTTATTTAAGAAGTGCCTATTGATACAGATTGTTTTGTACAGGGTGTGTAATTTTAAAATTTCAGGAATATTAACTTCAGTGTTTATAATGTTTCTCCCAAGTCAGGTCATTTCATGTTTGTTCCTAAATACTGTAATTTCCATCTGGTATGTTTTATTTTCCCTTTGGTATTGTTTTTGTGTATTTATGACTGCATACAGTCGTGTTATCATCTTTAGCACATCACAGACTGTTCAAACCCATATAGCCAAACAACGACCGTATCACTGGGCTAAAACACAACGATAGACCGGAAACAACACGCAGGTTTTAACACCACTCGTGGACAACATCAATGAAAGGAGTAGACTTAGTAGTACCAATGTAATCCTGTAAGTAGATTCACATTTCAGTATTGTTCCACACCAACAATCTTAAGACTTCCACGGAAGAGATAATAACCCGATGTCGGGATTCATTACGAGACTTCAGCTCTGTTATCACAGGGGACAAGTTTCTTGCCATGAAATGATACTGAATTTATTACAGTTCTATTTGAAAACGGTTAAATAATGAATGCACCTAATGTTTTTTGATACGACTTCCATGAACCATGTCAGAGATGGAGAGGACAAAATCAGGCAAACATCCCTTATGTCCGTTGTTACCCTAGAAACAAAAGCATAGACTGGTAGGGAACGAATCCTATTTGGTTGTCTTGTTTCTCCCCCTACACACCGTTGACCGTGCCAAATGAACCACACATGACTGTTTACTTAACATGCCATTAAATGGATTTACAAAGCTATATTGACCGCAATCAACTGTATCGTAAGAATCAGCAACCCAGGTAGCACTGTCATTTTTTTTTTTCAGAATCCATCCATTGACTAATTTTCGGTACACGGCAGTGAGTAACGGTTGCCTCCAGCTGTGTGCGTTTTATCAACCTGACGGTTTATCACAAAGGAATAAATGGTTTTCTTGAAAAAATTGTTTCAGTTGTGTCTGTTGTTCGACATCTGTGCTTTACAATAATTCAGGGTTGTAGCAGTAATGAAGGAGGAGACCTTTAAATAAGTTGGGCTGTCAGTACAGTTTTTCTGTGTTGCACAGTTTGCTAGAACTCCTCAAAACTTCATTATAAAGCACCAGAAGCTTTAACTTATATCCTATTACATTACAAATTGAGGAACTGGACATTATACGACACTACATGTGCCTCAAACTGGATCACTACACAGTTTTATCCCTTGACTGAAGTTGGTTCTGCTCAAAAAGTGGGTGTTATGTAATGAACAGAATATTACAATTGTGTTAATTATGATTACAATGACACTACTATATCTACACTTTTGCCAAAAATCTGCCATTGGTTGCTACAGCCCTGACTGATGGTCGTAGCACCCTGGCAGATAAACAATTTATAGTACTCAGAGGGTATACAGAGTATATTCAATTCCTTTTCTGTCAATTTACAGATCACAGATCAGCCATAAAATCCTTTGAAATACAAAATAAAATGATATGCACCTTCTCCTTTGTGATCAATCAACCCATTTACCCAACTCTCCAGGGACCTGCACCACCCTTATAGTGTGAAGAGCACTCTCCTGAAACGGTTTGGTAAAGAAATACAATACAATCAGATAAACTGGTTGTTTGAGTCCACATGGAGATTTCTGACTTCAATTTAGTGGGACTCAAAAAACCTCTTATAAGTCGTGTCACATGATGGCGGTGTTGCCCGTGTTTCTCCTGAAAGAAAACGCCTGCTTGCTTGTTTGATCCTTGGATAGTTGACATGACAGTAAATCCAAGTAGCTAAATAAGTAGGACGCTCTTATTTGTTTTTATTTATTAAAGCTTTAAATACTGGCGTCCCATTACTTTTAATGGGATTATTGTTTACGCACATAAAATGATGCTTGTTGAAAAAGACAATTGCTTACTTTTGCACGTTTTTCTCTCTCTCATCCACAGACCAGTTTAGTGCTCCTGGTAAAAAAGGTCTAGCGAGATGTGCTAACTTAAAATTAAAAAATGAAATAAACTAAAATTGAGGTTTAGTTAATGAAGAGAAACTCCAACGAGGTTGCTTTTATCAGCATTTCTATTTGCCATCATTTTCAGGGCACACATCCATTTTTATTACCTTGTATTAAACTGTTTATTCAGCTGAGGGAGCCGTGATGGGATGGGATGCGTTGTTTGTCCATCTTTAAAACACAACCTCAACACACGTTTAAACTCTCACATCCGTGTACTTGGTTGTGTTTAACTAGCAAAACTATTATTGGTTTACATGATAATAAAGCGGCTGCTTTTCAATGTTGTATTAATTCTCGAGTCGTTGTGACAGGTAAGTCTCTGTGAGGTTGCTCACGAACCCCGGCGGTATCTGAGTTGATACTGCTGGAGCCCCGTGATGTGGTTCGGTGTGGGGGAGGATAGCAGCTACCAGCCAGATAAACACTCAGCAGTGGTTTGCAGAGCAGGAGTAACATGGCGGCACAGTTAGCCAGCAGAAATGTTGTTCCACTCCCGCGAAGGTCAGAGCTGCTTCTGATAAACGGAATTTAACAGCGAGGACACAGCCCAAAGTGTTAAATCGTAAGTAGCCACACGTGTGGTTGAGATGGGGTGTGATGTTTTCGTTGTGAGATCCAAGACCCGGTGCGAGGTCTTCAATCTCGGTTGTGTGGCTGTCTGGCACAGGCTCTCGCTTCGGCGTTAGCTCGTTAGCAAGCGCTAGCTTCTTGGCTAAGCTCGCTGCCTGTGTCAATAGTGTTTTCTGCTGCAAACTCAATTAGACGGATCAGACAGTGAGGCTTGCAAGCGAGTTGTTGCAATGTCTGCCAGCGGCTTATATTTGAAAGCTGATGTGGTCCCATATACATTTGATGATAAGTAAAGTATAGCGCACACAATACTTTAAAATGTCATTGTTTTTGTGCTGAGTGAGCGAGTCACCGTGCATACAACACCGGACGAAGTTCGCCAGTATAGCAGGAACGTAGTTAGCATGCTAACTCTTTAGCCACAGGCTAGTCTGGCTGGTTGAACGTCGGTGTCAGAATATGAGTCAGTTCCTAAATCCATATGTTTGAGCGAACTGATGACTATTTATTCTATACCTCATCGGCACCTTTACGTTAGAAAGGTTGACGGTATTTCCTAATGTGTTCACAGTGCAGGGTCCATTCGCATTTTTTTGCTGAACTAACGTCAATGTTTCTCTTGTGTTTGAGTGGCGTTGTTATGCATCGAGGAGGTCCTCCACCAATAGGCTAGTTAGTAGCTGCCAAGTCCAAAACCACCGAGTTATCCATCACATGAACCAGTAAATTGGCTCCAGACATTTGGAGAAAGTACTCTGAAAGTTGCAGACAAAAACCCTCTTCTACAGTTGAGAAGTCTGCAAATTGGTTTATTGTGGTATTCTGCTCTAAAAAGGTCCAAAACTTAAAATAACATTGAATTCATTTAGTAAGTATCTGCTTTTGGTTGAGGTCAGACTGGCGTGTTTCGTTGTGCCTGTGTTGTGAATGCAGTGCACTTCTTCTAAGGGCTCTCGTGCTTGACTGGTTCAGGACTATACAGGCAGACAGCTTGTGCCTTTTCAATGATTGTCAGCGCTCGTCTCAGTAATGCAGGAGGAATGCGTCCTGTGGAACCAGTTGAGCAGTTTCTGTCACATCACCGTGTCCACCTGATGATGCGCCGGACTCCTGTCACATCACTGACATTCGGTTTAACATGACATGTTGTTCAGCTGCAGGGATGCAAGTAGCCTCCGCGAGGACATGATATGATGATCTGTCCCTCTTAACCAGTTAAAGCAAAATATGTGTGTGGAAACAATAACAAATGCAGATGTAACCATACGGAACTGAGAGATCACAAAATGGTTTGATATATAAAAATGATGGGAATCATATGTCATGGCCATTTCGCCAGAGCGCAACCCCATTGAACACTCACAGGAGAATCTGGACCACCGTCGCCATCATCAACACACCAAATGAGGACAAATCTTTTGGGAGATGGCTGTTCCCTCCAAAGGATGTTCCAGACCGAAACATTGCAAAGGCGTAGTCAAGCTGTTCAACCTCAGCAACCTATGGCATCTGGTTTATATTTTTTATTAACGTGGCAAGGAAAAAGGCTAGAGATTGATTTGTTTTAAAGGGTACTATGTAGTTCTTTCACCTGCATGAAGGTGGCCGTTAACCACTTGATTATACTTCTCCCGCCAGCCTGAAGCAGTCCTTTACCTCCCAAGGCATAGTGCCTTAAGCTATTGGCTTTTTAATTTGCAGTGACACAAAACAGAATCTCTACAAGTATTACTTGCAGGATAAAACAGTTTGTCTTTGGATCACAGGGCAAGACTATATAACTTCTTACTAAACTGACCTCATTTTGATCCTTGATGGTGTGTTACTACACGAGGAGGGAGAGTACACATGACACCTATGACAGCCATCTCCTGCTTACAAAGATTGCTTTCCTCTTGAGCCAATTGCATTCCTACAGTGTGTAGTTCTTTTTGTTGTTCATTATAGGTCGAAAGTATGATTGACAGTTTATCTTATCAATGCTTTAGATTTTGTCTTTCGACAGGTATACTGTCAAATTAGTTTTATCATTATGACTTCCAAAAGATGACTCTGGGGGGATCATGACAGCTTAGGAATTCATGCAAGCCAAGCGTGTATGCAAGTATGTGGATGTTTATACAAGGATAACTGACTGGAGGCTTTCTCACACTGACTTGGCACCATCTGTGTAATGGGTGTTACTTAGAGAAGCTCTACCCAAATAGGACTACTCTGTGAACTACAGCTATAACAACAGGAGTGTGACAGAGTAAGTCCCAGATCATCACATGATTCACTTACTCACTAGTTGTCTCTTCTCACTCTGGGCTCCACTCAGCTTTGTAATTTCCTTCTAACCAGTCATCTCTCCAAATTTGAATTCCTTTTGGGTTGCTGTGTAGGGTGTGCTCATGATATCAAAGAAAATTGCGATACATTTGGACACGAACCTCATCTTGTAATCTCTCTGGTCTTTGCCCTGTGATAGGTGGCTTTGTTGCATCACCTGAGTGATATTGTAATCACTTGACCCGACCCTTGTTCTGTTGTATACACGATTCCTCTGGAGGTTGTCGCTGTTACACCTACATAATAGTCCAATACTGCTTTTTAATGCTACATCGTCAATCTAACTTAAAGCCTTTTTATCTAGACACCAGAAAATAAGCCTGTACACAATTGGCAAAATTGCAGCAGATGTTTTTCCAAAGTCTCAAATACCTGATAAGCACAATAAGATAAATAATCATTTCATGTTAACACATAAAAGTCATGTTAACATGCAGAACTTCTCAAGTCCTCTTGCCAAACCCACATTAAATCAATCACTTTCTTCCAGATCGATCACAGTTAACTCATCATATGCTTTTAGATTCTGTTGGGATTGTTGAAACACTAATTTACAACACATTTACAATTTCTCCTTTTATAAAGCGCCATAATAATCATCCTGAAACTAAATATGATGAAAGAGTGGTGCACTTTGAAAAAATATCTGTTCCAACCAACATCTCTACTTGCCAACAACATTTAGTTCACTCATTTCACCCAGGCTGGAAAATGACATCCCTGTCTCGGCTGCTTAACACGGCCAGCACCTGAAAAACACCCTATCCCGATGTCAACACACACTCTTAAATTTGTGCTTCTGGGCTCCTTTCTTAAAAGCTGTTTCAAATGCAGCATCCAGTGCTGAGAGGCTTGCAGGAATCAGGCTTTTCCAAGTCCGTTCTCATACCAGATCATAAAACAGTGAAACTTTTTTTTTTTTTACACCCTTTGTCATCTTATATCTAAACATTTGGAGCAAACATTTGGTTTTTACTTGAGATATAAATGCTTTCAACTAACTCCGATGTACACCCACCCGCGTCTATATGAGATGCTCGGAGCTGCTGCTCTGGCTGTATTACATTGACAAAAAGACGAGAGCGAGAGAGGGAGAGACAACAGACACCATGAGGCTTCACACTGCATTGTGTTATATGTCCATCACCTCTGGTATAAGTCTCAAAGTATATTCTTGACATGATGCACCCCTTCCTCTGCTATCTGTTTGCGTAGCCTCAGTGGGCACCTCACCCTGCTGTCTCTGCATTTGTGTTGTCATGGAAACAGCAGTGTGACAGGTCCTGGGTGGGTGTGAAGGATGAGCTGTGGGGTAATGGCCAGGTTTTTACAGTAGAGGGAGAGAAGCGAGGGAAACAGCGGAGGAGAGGCTTGTAAAGCGAAGCAGAGATGGTTGATGGCACGCTGAAAGGGCTTTGACGTGGAAGAGGAGGGAGACTATTAACTCCATCTCTGCCTCAAGGCGTTCTTTCATTGTGTTTTGACTGACCTCAAATCAGCCATCCCATCCATCTGTGCTGAGTGTGGCCTGTCTTGATGGGGATTGAACCAGTAACCTCCTGATTTCTAGACAGGCACTATACCTCTTAATCCAAGACTTTCAGTTGGACATCAACTAAATGTCTTGCTTTGGGATGGAGAGGAGGGACTCGCATGACCGTACAATTATTTTCTTATATTGAAGTACAAATTTTGTCTTAGACACTTAAATTACACATTTGTTTCTTTAAAAAGGAGGTGAGACGTTGTGTTTTACAGCTGCTCTGAGGGAAATGCGAAAGACTTGCGGAGACATTTACAGACTTCTACTTGAGGATTGTACATAGATTGAGAGGGGATGTAACCTTATCTTCAAAAATAACCGTGATTATCTGTTTCAAACTGTAAAATGGGTTTTTCTACAGCAAACCAATGGCACAGGATTTAGTCGGGTTGGACCTCGGCACTTGGCTCCATTCCAACGGAAGATTCAAGAACATTCAATCTCTGTATTGACAAACGTGGACTGTCGAGGTGGCCGACAGAGTTGGGCTTGATTCCCTGTGCGAGTTAAGTGTCGCGGCGGAATCATACGGTTAGTTATTTGAGAGCTATTTGAATTCTTGACCTTTTTTTAAAGATAAAATTGGTAACGTCACACCAAAGGTTGCCTCATGATTTACTCCCACGGTGACATCACCAGGACTCCAAGGAACTTGAGGCTCAATGGCAATCCAATGATTTCAACCGTCCATGCGCCTCCACTTATGTAGGTCAGCCACAGCAAAGTGCATATTGATCTCCCAAGCTAAATGATATTGTGGTGTCTACTGCTCATTGCTAAGAAGGTGCCCTCAGCCAGTTTGGCTTGAACAGAGGAGACAACAGAGGTCACTTGACTGTGTGACGAGCTGCTTCTGCAGCCTTTTTTTTCTTGCGTTGTGAGGCTGGTACTACTGTATGTAGCTGTATGGGATGGTAGATCTGATAGCTGTTGCTATTTTGAACATCTAAGCAGCTCATTTTCATTTTAAAGGAGCTCGGCTTCTGAAGCTCTTCATCACTGTGTCGGTGACACAAGGCAAACTGACGTCGCTGATGAACTATTTGGGAGGAAAGATATTTACATAGAGGCAATAACATTCTGTATCAAGGAAGAAAAACATCCCTGAAGGATGATGGTATATTAAATATAAATGTTGTATGATAGCGCTGTGGTTTTAAATGAAATACGTGTGTTTTAAATTCTTTACTGAAGCGGGACTCGGGGGGGGAAATGCTTTCCCCTCTGCCACAATGTGTTTGTGGCATTGGGTGCTAGCATGTGGTTGGCACCTTTCACAGCCAAGGGTTGAATCCTTGGCACCGAGGAAGGGAGAGAGAACTTGGATTGAGCAAGCTTGCCTGCTGGAGTTGGGTGGGTGGTCCCAAAATATGCAGTGTTAATCACAAAAATCAAGAGTACAATCTTATTGTCAAACAGAGGTAAACAACACCTCGACAACATTGTAGGCTGTGCAAAGGTAGCATGGAATGACATGTGCAGAGCAGCAGCCTTTCTCACTCTTCTGCCATAAAGCCATAGGAATGTGGGGATTCAGTTTCAAGCTTTTGGTTTGTGTACACATTGTGAGAGTCCGACTCCGACCAGTGCTCACTCGCTCGCTCTCTGCTGACTCAGCAGTGTTCCTTCTGTGACCTGTAATATGGTTCTGCTTGCTCTGTCTTTACTGTTTTTCAGCACTGCAGGGAATCTCCTTAATTGATCGGTGATTTCTATCCATATTGCACAATTCACACATAAGTTAATATGATTACTAGATTAACCCCAAACCCATCAGCTGCGGTGCTTGTTGTCCTTTTATTAATTACAGACAATTTGAAATGTTCCGCAGATGTATCAGCCTTGTATCATGCCCCATTAACTCCCACAATGAGCCATAAAAGTGAATAAAATGTGTAATATAAAAGCGTGGAGCAACATGGTATGCATCTAAATCAACTCATGAAGTTACCCCGCTTACAGTTATGTCCAACTGTATTCTTATTAACGTGATTTACCGTAAAACTGCCCAGTCATGAATGGGGACCTTATTTTCTGTCATTTCTATCAACATTTTACAATACAAATGTCCGTACTTGGCTCGGCACGGCTTGGTTTCGCTCGGCGCGACAGCCCAGCATGACTGGTCTTTACATTTCCCCGATGGCACGGTAAGCCAGCTCGAAGGTTCGTCTGTGAAACTGATAAAGCGGTTTTATTGAGTTGAAAAATGCGGTGAGTTGATCCCCGGCTGTGAACAAAGGAACGTCTGTAAATGGTGGATAAACATTGCATTTCAGAAGAAAGCGAACGCGTTTCAGTAAAATAAAGCAGATAGATAAAACTTAATCCACCGAGATTCAGTAAGAAGTGACTAAAGTACTGTAAGCTGAATACACATCAACTTTTAAAAACATTTCTGGTCTTCCCCACTGACACGATGTTGCTCTGGCTATATTCTTTTTTTAAGAAAAAGAAGAGGGGTCACCACAGGTCGCTGCAGTGGGCGAGATCATTGCGGCTGTCTTGTAGGTGAGCGTGGCGCCGCTCCACAGAAGGTCGTCTTCTTAACACAATTTTAAAATGTTCAAACATGAACCATTGTATAGTTCGAACCTCGTTGACAGCTAAGCCCGGTGTTCCGTGATGATCTTCCGGCGCTGTCCTCCACTTTCATGCTGGACGGTAAGTTTCACATACGATTTCAATCTGCAACAAAGCAGCTGCCGTGAAATTTCCGAACCTGACTTCAAGCACGTCCATCTCCATGGAGACCTTTTTAAGCAATGTTGTCAGACACCAGCGATGTCAAATCTATGTATCGTCATTTCAAAGTTCAGCAGCTTAAAGCAAGTTTGCTTTCTCAAATTTCCTTTTTGCTTTAGTAGAATATTTGCGATTCAATATTAAATCATTTTATTTGTAATCCACATGGATAATGTGAGTTTGCATGGTTTTTTTGGATGTTAAGTGCTTGCCTGTACGCTACTCCAGAGAATTGTGGTTTTGGCACCGGAAGACTTGGCCGTCAAAACAAAACCACCTCCTATCTCATCTGGCAATGGAGTAAAAAACAAAGGCACTCCTCATTGGATTGGAGGGGTGTTGTAGTGATGCTTCAGAAGCTGACTGACAGTCTCCTAACTTTACAACCCGAACTGGGCCAGAAGATCTTTGACTTGTAATAGAAAGGAATTAAGAAATTCATCCGTCTTGCCTTTGATGATATAATATTTCAACACAACAATAGGATTTTACTCTATTATAGCCAGCAGTGATTTGTATCAGATGTAGTTTAACATAACTGAAATTTAATATCTGAGTTCCCATGTGTGGGCACTAGAGACAGAAAACTATATCACAACATGCTGGATGACAAATTCTTATCATTTACAGGAATTACACAGGTATATGATCAACAATATAATATGGTTCTGCTATTTCGGTGGCTGCACAATTATATAATAGATGTGTGGCAAGCATGGTACCCAGCCAGATAGATGTCACCACAGTATCTGAAATCAAGACCAGAGTCCTGTTTGACTTGGCAGGGTTTCACCAATGGTCAGATTGTGGTTTAACCAGGAACGGATCATTTCCTGTTTGTTGTCACCCCAATTAATCACTTGCATCCTCTCTTTGTTGACCGCAAAGTGAAAAAGGTATAATTCCAAACAAGTTGCAAACTGTCAACACCTGTGTGCTTCCCTTCCACATTTGGTGGAGTCACAAGATTTTACATCAAACATGGCCGGTGCTAAAATCGGTTATGTCTCGGTGAATGCGCTCATTTAATCACTCTGCCCTGTAAAGGTTAAGTAGCCTTAGTTGTGGGTTCTACCTGGCTGGTGGAGTGTTTCAGCAGGGGACTATGTAAATGAAGAGAGAGAGAAGGCTGCTTCCCTTTGCTCTTTGCCCTGTCTGGTCCAATTACATGTTCCGCTGTCAGAGCAGCAGCACACTTAATCAGGTAATGTCGAGGTTTAAAGTCATCCCCCTAAATGTTCTCCACAGATTATTACCCTGCTCACATATTGGTTCAGTGGAGCAGAAGAACACTATGAACCCTTCCTCTGTCCTATCTACTCGCCTCTACCCAATACACATCCAATTGAACTACTTTTGCTCGGCGATGTACAGATTTGTCCAAAAACTGTGCGTGCTTTTGCTGTGAGACTGAGCATTGTCCTGTCACATTGTCTCAGTCTTCGGCTTATAAAGTGACATAGTTGTGTCAGCTGATTCCCCCCCCCCTCGACTGTACAGCCTCGGGCGTTCACAGAAACTAATTCCTTTCAAACTGTGACAAGCAATAAAACATGGTGGATACACATAGGCACAATAGATATGCAACTGACATGCAGCCTGGTCACAAAGATGAACTCCAAATAATCTCCAAAGCATGATACAATCAGCTGGGCACATTTATTCTTCTTTCTACAATCCCTTTCTCACAGGCTCACACACTCAACGCTCCGTTTTCATGGCTGCACACATATGCTTTCTACTCTTATCATGACTCCAGTTCTTTCTCCACTGCACGTAGTACCCCCTCGGTGTACTTAGTCATCGTAGTAAGGCTCTGCTAACTTGTTATGATGTCATCTTTCACGTGATGCAACGGTTGAGCGACATCTTGGGCGATCTGCTTGCTCCTCGTGGCTCCCATCTAGCTCATGCTAGCTCTCGTCGGCAACCAAACATAGGAACGTGTGCACCTCCTCGCTTGACCGCAGCTTTGTTTAGTTTACCATTTAGTAAAGGAGTCCAGGAAATAAAAAAAATAAAGTGCCAGGTACTATCCATATTTTTATTTTCCATACCGTGCAATGGAAAAGCGGCTTTACACATTTTTGTTTACTCTCCACAGCTGAGACCACAGCTGAAGGAGCTGTCTGTTGCTGTTTGAGCAACAGATGTGAGGGCACCTGGCACAGGATTGAATCTGCAGCAAATCTGTTGAAATATGCTGGCATGGTGTCAAAGTGTTCCAGATAAGTGTTGTTATATAAGCATAGCTGTAGATCTGCTGATGTCATCAAGAATATAGGATTTTCAATCGAAAAATAATCTTACTTTTTACTTACTGGAAACTATAATTTGAACAATTATTAGGTTGTATTCATTTTTTAAACATCTGTATTTAATGGGTAGAATTTGTGTGTTGACACTGAAGGACTCTGTGCTCTCAGAAGGCTCTTATAGTTAATTTTATGTTTTTCCAACTTGTATATCTGTCAAGGTTTCTCGGACCATGATTTTAAACCCATAAAAACTCTTCAGAGAAACCAGGGCAACCTCATCCTTGTAAAGTTTGCCTTATGAGCATCTGAAAAGACGTGATTTGATGTCGAACGCATTGTTCCAGGGCATCCAAACGCATTCAAAGTTCAAGATTTGTGTTGCGGGTCACATGCCCAGCCTTGGGATTTAAACTTGCTGCTATGCGCTTGTAAAACAACACATCTTTAAGCTGTCAAAAGCCCCATTTGTGGTGAAATGTATACCCCTGTCATCCTGTTTCAGATTAAAGTTGAGATGAATTTTCTGTTTGGCCAAAAAATTCGCCCGTCTGATTTATTACACTTCACATTTATAATTGCTCTTTTGTCAGGCCACCCTGGATACATAAAACTCTATTGCACTGACGTTAAAACGCAGCTCCGACCAAACCTTGGCATGACTTTTCCAGAGCTAAAAGACCAGGTGTTTTCATTTGGTAAGACATCAGCCCTGGTCCTAATTGAATTGAAGGGCATTAGTGGGTCATTCGGAAGGCACTCTCTAGGGGCTCCATTGGTGTTTAGCCCCTCTGTGACCTGGTCATTATGGTCAGTTTCTGGCACATGAACCATCTACCCTTTGTCCTATCTGAACCTGATTAGCCGGTTCATTAGCATTGTTAGCCCAGCCTGTGTGTTAAAGCCTTTCACTCAGAAGGAGCCAAATGCCAACTCTGGGAGAAAGGAGGGATTACAACCACCGCAACATTTCCGCCCCATTATCAGTGTGTTTCTGTCAAATGCCAATTGACTAGATAAAAATGTGCAACAAGTAAAACAACTATGTGACCTTGGAGGTGTAATCTGTTGTACATCCATCTTCTGTTCAGTTCAATGTCAAGTCACAAATGGTTTTGTTTGTCTTTCATTTGATAGGAATCATCACATTTAGTCACAGACAGTAATATTGCCAGCTTATTTCAGATTCATTGGCTGCAGTCTGGTAAAGAGAAGTAAAGTAGTTGTTGTTTTAAAGTAGAAATATGTATCCTGTGTTAACAGGCTAGCCCCGCACCTTTTTACCACTTACTACCATCGGAGGCGAAAGCGAGTCGCTGTAAGGTGAATCACCTGTGGTCCTACTCCAATCTCTCTCCAAAGGTCTTTGACCAGCCTCATTGACTCTCTGTGGCATGAAGGAGCTGCAGCTATACTCGGGGCTGCACATTGACTCATGGTCTCCGTCTTGACGGAGCTCCTCACCCGGCAGCGGTGGTGAAAATGGGATGCTACATGAGGTGTTCCATGATGTAGCAACGTGACCATAGATGAGTGATAGAATGTAAACAGGTCAAAGGGTCAATTGAGATATTCACTCTCTGGCTCATGTTAATAAAGTTAGCATTTCTTCCTTTTTTATATAAGGGGAGGACAGCCTGACTTTCTGGTTAAATGCTGCCCCCTGTAGGCAAGTGTGAAATATGAATCACTTGCTTGTTTGGATGCCTTTTTATACCTTTTTAAATACCAACAGACTCTCAGTGTATAGGTCATGTGAGATGTTCCCATGATCCAGTTTCAGGTTTGAATAATCTGTCGGTCTATTTATGTGTTGGATGTATTCTTCGGCTTCAGCCGTTTGTGGGACTTTTCATATTTCTGTCCCCACGTCAATTTGAAAGTGGCATTTACTTACAAGTAGTAGTATCGATCGGTCACAAGTTCTAGGTGATGTCAGTCGGTTTGCCGTCTCTTAAGCTCAGTAGCAGAAATATGTGTTTTCCTAAGTTGACACCATGTGTTATTTGATCCGTCTGTGCCAAGCAAAATAACACAACCAAAGGATAGAAAGCCCCCTTTGTGTAACGTTTCTTTTCCTTTTGAATATCTTCCTTTTTCAGCATGACTGCATGATTTGGGTTCTTGCATTGCAGGCACATGCGCCTACATAGTTCTGGTGTTACTTACCACTCAGGGGTCAGGCCACTAATTTTATCAGCAGGTACCCACCCCTAAAATAACAGAAAGCATTGGCATAGCCCAGCTGGTCTGGTACATGATTGGTGTTTTTTTGTATCCATAGACAGCATTGAATATTGTCCATACTGAGTCACATGACGCCATTAAAAAGTATTTGTTACTGGACGTACACATGCTCACAAGTATTTCTCGTGTGTTGAGTGGCAGTTATCTGTTATACATGCTGATTGATTTCATGAGAGGAAATTCCTTATTATTCTGTGTATCTTCTGAGCATTTTGCTCAAATTCTAGACCAAAACACATTGTAGCGATCTATCACTTTTGTCCCAGTTTGGTGATTAAGAAACTGATTGTCAGTCAGTCTATAGAGCAAGCGTTGGACTGAATATGAGCATGTGACAGCATTAAAGCTCAGACGAAATTCCTCTAGAGGAGGAGAGCTCGGAGCCATGCAGGAAAGGGAAAAGGAAAAGATAAAGGTGGAGTTTAGAAACACTAATGTCCGATTTTGCATTTAACACGCAATTGCTTTACACTTTTGCAATATCTGATGTTCAGCTTCGTGCACACGCAATGGCCCAGTATTTGTTGCACGTATATTTTGCGCTGGTCCTTTGAGCACCCCTTGTTTTCAAACCCTGACTCATCACATTTTTCTGCTGTTTCAATGCCTGCTGTACAGTGGCTCAAAATACTGAATATCACATTGCTTCTAGCCGTGGACTCATACAGGGTTCAAAAGGGAAATCGGTTTACTCTCCAGTTATGTCAGCACATGACATCACGTGAGTGCATTCCTCAGCTGGCTCACTTGGCAGGTATTTGAGAGAAATCACCCAGGCCAAGGGGGGGCTGGTTAGTTCTCCCTGCAGTCGGACTACATGCAGAGAACGCTTTCTCTTCATAGTCAAACAACCTAGCAGGGCCCTTATTTGAGTTACCAGTTGTATTTTCTAATTATCCAAATGGGAATATGACTTTAAATTGAAACTTTTCTCCTGTCTAATTAATTGTGGGCCATGATTAAAAAGGCTCCACGATGTAATAGGCTTTGAGGTCCCCGAGGAGATAAAAAGACCCTGTAGACACCTAGCTTCGAGCTCCATGCTAACGCAATGCAAACAGTTAGCACTAGATAGGATGACTTCCTCTGGGCTTGAAGCAACTTGAAAGTTACCTGAATAGCTTTGACTTTTTAAAGTCACTGAGCGAGCAAGTTTGAAAAACTGTGTCACATTTGGTGAATGTTGAGCTTTGCACACTTTGAGGACAGCACGTTGGGTTTTTCCTGGTATTGCAATTTATATAAATACACTTCACGTAATGTGGAAGTAGTTATATGTGTGAGTAGCCCCCTTTTTTATAAAGTTTCAATTTACTTGTGAAATCTTCCAGGATGTTTTCCTGATCCACACTTTAGGGAGTGTGTATGTGTAATGAGGAGTGATCTCGTACCGCTGCCAAGAAGGTTGTGTTTACTGAGCTGTTGATTTGTTCATGTCCCAAAACCTGCTGGGATTATTTTCACAAAACTTGGTGGTAGCCAGTTTAAGATTTGGACGGATGCATTAAACAAAGCATTTTTTACCTGGACTTTGGCAGCAATTTGCGCTGTGGTGCACTCGTCACTTGGACTTTCAAACATGGATTAGCATGTTCTTTCAGTAAGAAAACAGGGATCACAAATAACTGTTGCACAGGAATGCTACAGCACATTGCTTGTGACTGATGATGCAATGGCTGTCAGGCACGATCTAAAAGCATGGCCTGATAGTACATCCCATATTTGTCTTCAGCAGGGAGAAGTGGATGATGCTTAAAGGTTTCCTAGTCTTACCGTTTTGCAGCAATGGCCTGAGGGACTCTCTGGACTGAAACAAAGGTGAGAAGATTTACCACAACCAAGCCCTCTTTTTTTTTTTTTTTGCAACAGTACTGAACCGTCTGGGGAAAAATAGGAATGCAACACAAAATGATGAATGTCAGCAAAATTTCTGAAATCTCCTACAGTAAAAAAACAACAACATGTATAACAATGACTAACAAAACAAGGTGGCACCACAGCTTTTGATTCTTGTTGATTTTATAGGTGATGCAGTCGGAAAAGCAATTTCTAAATGATTATTTATTGATGTTGACAGCTTCAAGTTCAGTCTGAAATATTGCTTTGGTTTAAGGCCTCCCTGAGGTTTATGTAACACATCGAGCATTTCAGGAAGTCTGCTGCTTCGTTCTTCGTTGGCTTTTTCACTCAGTTTTGTAAAATGATGAATGCATCCGCTAGTCCAATTGGGCCGTCGTGTTAATCCATCTTGAGATAAAATGCTTACTCTTGAAACCCCCCCCTTTCCAGTTTGTGAAGTTTCTTACACTTTATAGGTCACAGTTCAGATGATTCTAGCGATAATTTGTCTACAAGGATTCCTGTGTTGCCAGTAATTCTTACAACACAACTTCCCTCCGAGAGTATTCAGAGAGTCTTAGGCCAATAGTTCTATTTTCCTTCGTAATATAGTTGATGCAATGCACATGTATCTTGTTTGCAGCTCAAATCGTAAACTTAATTTAATTTCCCATAGTCCTCTGCGGTGCCGTATATGAGTCATGAACGCAATACAGATGTTCAAATGCCGCGTGTCAATAAGAAGCAGCACTTGAGAGGCAGTTCCACTAAAAATGCTAATTGATACGTTGACCTCGTTCGCTTAAACCGGCGACACAGTCAATACGTCTCATTAACGGGAACCGCCACGCTTGACCTGCTCCCAAACCTGTGACTTGCAGAAGACTTCTTGTGCTTTTAACAGAGACAACAGGAAGGGGTTGATAGCAGGGCCAGAGGACAATGTGTAACATACAAAGTGTCCCCAATAGAAATATGGCAGTACTGATCAATTAAAAAGCAGCTCTGAGATGGATCATTCATGTGGATCAGCTCAGCATGTACCAGTAGTTGCTTTGTAAAATAGCTTGATTTCCACGGTGACATCAGTGTCTCTCCTCTGGCGATGCTGTCAGCCACAGATTGAACTGATAACTAGACTTTCGTCGACTGCTGCTTATTTCTACCAGTTAATCAATTTCGCCGATCCGTCGACTCCTTGTCCGTCTCTCCCCTCCTGATTCCAGCTCACCTCCCGTAAGTGTGTTTCTCCTGACAGCCGGAGCCCAGTGTTGTGTGCTTATTGCACAGACAGCCCTCCCATTCCCATCCTGCGACATCCTGAAGTGACTGCCAGTGTTAAAGATTCATGAGCATGATCAGCTTTCAGTAAATGGGGGGGGGGGGGGGGGGGGGGGCTTTTGTGT
>CAAKHC010013246.1:26184-44004 GCA_901007825.1 Macroramphosus scolopax
GGGGGTTTGCAGATACATTAGTTGGCTCGAAATGGTTTTGTGATTCATCTCTGTTCACACAGGGGACAGTACGTTGTCTTTATGCCATGCAAATATGCCTTGTCCTTTCATTAGGGCAGTGCTCCATCAATCTATATGGCAATATTTCTTTAAATACATCTTGCGGACGTCCGTGTTGACAACACTAATGAACTGACTTCTTGATGAACTGTGAGGATGATTGAGTTTTTCTGGAGTTAATCCAGAATCAGAATGCATGATAACTGCGCATCTTCATTGACACATCGAGCATCTCCTGCTGTTTCTTATAGACAGCCCACAGCACAGGTGTACCAATAACATATGTAGGCATTCATCTACACTATCAGCTGTGGTTAAACAGTTGTTAAAGTGGCTTGGGGGGGTAATTACATTGGCTGAATGGTAGCTCAGTGTTGACTCGAGGTTGTGAAATCATTTTCTATTTTCATTTTGTCCAATAGTGGTTACTCAACAGAGGGAGTAAGAGGGGGTTCTGGAGAATTACTTCACAGCACGCCAGGGAAATAGTTTTTGTGTCAAAGGAAAACACAACATCTTGTTTTTGGGATTATTATGGGTTTTACCCAGATGTGTGCTTTTAAAACAATCTGCGTCGGGTATATTGTGTCATCAGGATCCGTTTAACATTCTTACCCTGGATTTGATGTCCCGATCCAAATCGTATCCATAACATTTCCTACTCTGACAAAGCAAAGTTTTTTAGTGAAGAGGCATATGAAGCACAGACGTGCATGGAAACAGACAGCAGGCCAGAAACCTCTAAACTTTAAGGCACAAATTCTACAACTATGATAGTTAGTTACATTAATATTAGTGTACGATTATCCCTTCAATTACTAATATATAATCCAGTGGCCAATCAGCATGAGCCATCAAATATTCAAGCTCTTTCATGTGTTTCTATTGGTCGGTGTCCCCTCTTAAGAAACCCTGCATGGTGTTAAGTAGATACAATACAGGCAGGAAATATTTGATCGTCTCCCGACTTCTTTTTAGTCCCTTTAAGGGATTGTTAAAGAGCTCTAGTTTACCTGCCGAGCACATGTTGTCTTCACACCGTCTCAGATTCACCTTCTTTGTTGCTTCTGGTTTTCCCCGTTAAATTGCCCCCCCTGTAACGAGGTGAAATAGTTTTTCTTCTTTCAGTCATTTAGTGACAGAAGGTTGAGTGAATAATTTATGTGCGTGTGTCACACCGGAATGGAATCTCAAACATTATCCAGGACGAAGCGACTTGCATTCAGAGCGATGAACGTGATTGTCTGTCGCGATCGACTATACCATTATCATCATGAACCGCGGCGCAATCTGTGACTCTGACTGTGGTAATTGTGTGATTGAATGCTAAACAGACAGCTGCTTAGTAAAATGTGCTGTAAATCTATTCCGGTGTGTGCATTAGCTCAGTTTGATATCAACTCTAAAGGTAGGTCAGCAATAACCGACACCGGCTTCCAAATTGGACCGATAATTTATCTCCTGTATCTACTTATTAATCCTTGTCAGCCAAATAGTTTAAATACCTTTTTGTTTGATTCTTCTTCTGTGTGTGTGTTAGAAACAGAAGGACAGCTGGGCTGGCTGTCCATCAACCGCAGATAGACATCACTGAGTTTATCTATTGCCAGCACATAAAGCTTTATTCAAAATCACCCCAACAGGCCTGTGGTTCAATCTTCAGTGAGAGTGAATGGCATGAACAGTGTTTGCATAAATTTCGGGAGAGCGAGCGGCACGCGCTTGGCTAACGTAACTGCTTGCTGACTGCGAATCAACCAGTCAAACAACTTTCTTTGTGCAGCCTGAAATGTGAAACAAAGTTGAATGTTCTTGTCCTTGTCTCTGATTTTTTTTTAAGCCCCATATTTTGCATATTGCAGTTCTTGTTGTGTTAATCCCAGCATTGTCTTATGCATGTTCCCCGTTCCTCTCTTAAATGTTGCAGAAGGATTTAGTCCGTCTGCATGAAAGCAGTCGCATCGAGCTTCAATTCTTAAAATAAATGACTACAGTGTGACTCCAGTTGTCCACACCTCTGCTAATCAGCTATGACAATAATAAGTCAAAGCTTTAAATGCAACGTCATCCTCACATTGCTGTTATTATTGAGTCCAGCATGCTATTTTGCGCCGGAAAAAGTAGTGGAACAGAGCCCATGGAACGAGAAAGGGAAGTGAGTTCTGTTTATTTTTAGATGTGCGTCAATTTCGGAAAGAAAACAAACCGACTTGGTGTGCAAAGGCCTTTCGGTGCCAAGTGTGCGGGACGCTTGGCAAGGAGGTTTGAGCTTCGCTCGGAGAGGAACTAATTAACTCAGTGACAGGGATCCATACATGAGTGCTAACACCAGTGTCCAGCTGTTCACAGCTCCGTCGCATTCGAGGTCCCTTGCCGGTCTGTGAAACCGCAGCAACAAAAAAAAGCAGCCTGCTGCACAGACTGTCCGTCTGTCGGTTATGGTGTCATTGAAACGTGCCTGGTACTTCTAGTCTCTCTTATTTGTCTCAACATACAATGACCCAATATTACTGCCATGTCAAGGAGACGAAGGCACCCAATCATATCGTGCCCAGCAGGCCGGGCACAACCAATCAGTGCGAGAATCCCCATGGTAACTTCTGCTTGCAAGCCCCGGCACAACCAATAGGAATTTGAGAATGTCACTTCACTCTGAGAGTTTAATGGCCTGGATTCTGTTGTCATTAATAAAAGCACATAGCCTCTGCTATGGAGACTTATACTTTCAGCGGATAGCACAGTTACATAAAGACGCACTGATGGCATGCAAAATGGTATTATACAAGGGCACTTACGCTGTCGTGTGTGATTATCTGTCTAGATTCTATACAGGCCAAAAACTGTCGACGAAAGGGTGACAATGTGCTTAACCCTTCCCTCAGAGTCTCTCCTCCGCCTCTCTGGCTAATCACCGCTGCTTTGACTTCATCCATCTGAGCACAGACCCTACCATTAGCTTTAAGTAGGTCACTCCAGGCCAGAAGGGAGCCCGACTCAAGTTTGCATGGTCACTAGCTCTCTTTTTAGTTTAGCCTGCTTCCTCTATGCTATGCTATTTCACTCCACATTGCACCGTGCTATACTCTGCTCTGCCTTATGTAATGGCTGAGCAGTGAGCAGCGTGTGTGCCATAGCTGTTTCCATGGTTAGAGTGGCTGAGAGTGTATCACAACACAGCGTGCTCCAACCTTGTGCCCTGTGCTGGGGAAGGCACTTCTTTTTCTTTCCACTAGGACTGTTTGTTTCCTCCCTCTGTAACCTTTTTAAACGTAGGCTGAAGATGATTTATCTCAAGCAAAAAACTGGCTGTCGTGCATTTTATTTTGAAGGCAAGAACTGTTCACATATTCTGTGCAGCAGGTATCATCTTATTTTGAAATCCGAGTCCATTAGCCAACACCAAATCTGCGGTAATTAATAAGACATTACTATGATCAATAATTGATTATTTTTTATGGAGTAGCATGAAGTTCAGCCTGTGCTGACTTGCAGGGGAAGAGGAGGAGCAGAATAACCGATATTTGTGACTATGGATGATGTTCAAGGTCTACAACATTGTTTCTTGCATCTAAGGAACCGGTATTCAGACGTGGCTTCAGCTGGGGAGGGGCCATGTACATACAGGATTGCATCATCTGCATACAAATGTACATGAATATATGTCGTAACAAAAATAGTGATGGCAACCCTCTGTCATTAAAGAAGATGTTGATAAGAGGCTGTTAGCACATTTATTGTGTGCTCGCTTCCTCAGACGTTAGTTAGTTTGATAGTAATCAAGTGGTCAGCAGTACTATCATTCTCAGAAAAACAAATATAGTAGATGAATGACAGAGATTGTACTATGTTGTGGTTTAAATCCGGAAAACCAGTTTTCTTCTAGATAAGCTAGTTTGTTCCAAAGATCTCCGAATTTTGGGATGGGGTCATATTTTTGAAATCGGGTCATAGTTCCTTTTATGAATGGAAATGGGGATTGCCTGAGGTGATGTCTACACAGTGGTGAGAAGAATGATGGATTCAATGTAGGTTACTCACGCAAGATCTTTTGCTTTTTCAAGCGGACACAAGATGTAGTTCCAACACTTCATTTTGAAGTGACACAATCTTACACATCTGACTTTTAAGCATCGAGAAACGGAATGTTTGCACGGACCAATATCCCTTCAAAATAATAGCAGCTATGAGCTGTCTGAATTAATTACAATATAAAGTCTACATGAACATGTATGTCTGCTTTCTTGGAATTGGGTCATAGTTCATTTACTGAAAATGATCCATAACCCGAATGCTAGGAAATTCCCTTAATTGATTTCTACGCATTGTGAGTTAGTTTAAATGTTTATTGTGCGAATGTTGTCCACACGAGACGTTTTGACTTTCCGTCCAGGAGGAGGTGGAATATTATTCCGACACTTAATTTTCAGTGACACAATCTGATACAGGTGAAGCTTTCACTGACACATGTTGTGACCTGAAACTCAATTTGTCCTCGCTGTGAGCTGGTATTGCTTGGTATCGTGTAACGAATGGGTTTTCCTTGGTACACAGTTAAGCATGCAGTCTGGTGCTGTGGGCTAAGCGCCGTGCTCTTATTTCAGTCTCTCTGGGGAGGGCTGCACCATCAGAGACAAATGATTGGATCTCTTTCTCCGCTCCATTTTCACTTTTTTTTTTCTCGAGGAGTGCTTTGCGTGTGTGTGTGTGTGCGTGTGCATGCATGCACAGTCTATTAGGAATTTTGTCAAATTAATATGGAAATTTTGGGGCGGGCCTAGCTGCCCAAAGATGTTTGTTTTAAATTCAGTTCCCCACGTCCACCAGTACCATAGTCGTGTTCCAGCTCAGGATACAATGTGCCCCCGAACCCTGCATGTCATCAGGCAGCTCCAGTACTTTTAGAGTGAATCGTCATTTCTGAACAGATGACACGAAGACCGATCGCCTGCAAACTGTATTTCACAACAAAACGAAGGCTTTTAGATTGTGTAAATTCTAAGTCAAACTTAAGGATAAACAACGTGTTTCCAAAGACCAATCTGACTTTATAGCGCCAGAATGAGAGATTGAGAAACTTCCTGTTTTAAAGAACAGATAACAGACCCTCCCAGGGTGGCTCAATATTACATCAGGACAGTCTAATGTTGAATATCATTATTGAAGCTCTGTAAAATGTCATGTGTTCCCTCTGAATTAATCTCTTGACGGGTTTATACTTTGTACGTTTTGTATAAGTGAGTGTGTGTGTATTATTTTCGGCCAGACATCTCCATCATATCCAGCAGGCATTACGTTCACATGACTAACTGTGCCTCTGTGTGTTCATCTCCCAGTGGCTGATATGCATTGAGGATGAGTGGAGTCGGTGAAAACTCGTCTGACCCTGCCCGGGCAGAGTCACGGAAACGCAAAGAATGTTCTGCAGAACTTCTTGGACCAAGGTAAGCTTTTTATACCCGGCTAGTCTCAAGTTTGTTTTTTTTCCTCATCCATTGTCCTTGATGTAATTATAGACACACATAGACACAATAAGAAAAGATTCATGCACGTAAGGATTTTAATGCAAGAGAAAAGTTGATCCAGGATCAACCTCGACATCACAAACACCAACTGCTTATATCCTGATATACCGTGCGTTCAGTAAAATAATGATGGCCGCATGCTGCCGTGGCAGCGAACTGAAGCGCTGTTGAAGTCTGAAGAATAGATCTTCATAATTCATCCCTAGACAAGCACTCGAGAACGGATTTTTTATCGATGCGGGTCCATTTTGGCACCGCGTAGGGGCTTAGAAGTGTATTTCAAGCCATATGGAGCATAATTGACCCTTCACGTTCCCTCTTCTGACTCCTCCACGCCAAGATTTATAGTAGATGTAGTGTACTGTCATTCCGCAGCTATGAAAATGAGAGGGCTCTTGAGTCGTGTCCAGAGATGAATATGCGTGTGTGTGAACACACAACCCGGGTTTGGTATTGTACATTAACCTCGTTTTCTTCCCTGCTTCGGGTTCTTCCTGACTACCCATTCATTTTATCGTTGTGGTAGAATCACAAACTTTTATGTACACACTTGTACCTCTTTGCCTTCACTCCTCACGGTGTCACCATCCTCCTCACTGCATTTTTTTTTTTTATCCAACCCCCCCCATTTTCCCCCCGTTGTGTCCGTAGTCCCAAGCGGAGCAACGAGAAGCGCAACCGCGAGCACGAGAACAAATACATAGAGGAGCTCGCCGAGCTGATCTTCGCCAACTTCAACGACATCGACAACTTCAATGTCAAGCCTGACAAATGTGCAATCCTGAAGGAAACTGTGAAGCAGATCAGACAAATAAAGGAGCAAGGTACAAGTTAACATGTTTTTGACTCTTTTGAAGTGAAGTCCAGGTGTGAAAAGTTATCCAAAGCATGCCCATCAAAGTATGTCTACCCACAGGTGCCCCCCTTCACATATATGTATGATATACACACTGGTTTTTATGTATCGCTAGTCACACTATGAATAAGGTGCTGGAATATTGTGTGAATATGTAATTTGACTGTGGGTTCAGCTTTAAGGCCGAAATAGCCGTAAGTGCCACAGGTGGCTCCGGGAGAGGACGGCCCAATTGATTTAATGTTCCCTCCATCACTTCACCATATAACATGCATAACATAAAGCCGTTTTTCTTGGCCTTCCCGCTCCCACCCAGAGCCAGAACATGAGGCAAATAGATCACTGGAGCTGCTCACACTTGCCAGCTGCTGGTTTTTAATAGTTTTAGCAATTCGTTAAAGCCTGTTTTTGGCTGTTGGATTAAGTGCCAGTGCGTAAAATTTATGGAGCTCTATCGGCAGAAATTGAATATAATAATCATAATTGTGTTTTCATTAGATCCAACGACATCATACACGCTGGTGCATTAAAGAATACATTAAGAATAACAGAGTGCTCAACTCAAAATAAAGTTAAAAGGGTGGAACCTCTCTTAGTTAAATATTAAAGGTAATATGAAGACGTGTGACTCGAGGTTTGAAAAACGATACAACCTCGCTTAAGTGAAAAGCGTCGGAGTGACTGGCAGACAAAGAGTGGGCCACTCCAGTTATGCACGAAGTGGACTGATGTCATGTTGTTTTATGTGACTCACAGAGCCAAGCGTTATGTAATGGTGATGCAAAAATCTCTCACACACAAACTCTGGCTACTGTCAGTCCCTCCCCTTTTCTGTGCTCTTATTTCACACTCGCTCTCCCTCCAACCCTCCAACCCTTCCTTTTCTCATTCTCAATTTTTTTTTTTACACTAGTCTAGAGTTACATGCCCTGCCTGCCTTTTGAAAGCACAACTGTGTTTGCACAGTGACCACAGACGGAAGGGCTAAACATTTCTTGCTTTCCTGCTTTGTTCTCCCGACCTCAGACACCTTTTCATTACTGCTGTACCTCATCGCACACAGTTCAAAGGGGCAGCAATTTCAGCAGCCATTTTTTTTCTTCTTGTTTCACTTGTTGTGGTATCAATGGAAGCACTGAAAGCTGATCTAGACGTCTTTTAACCACCATGTCCTCTCTCTCATTGCACCTTATGTCATCTGTTTACTGTAATTTTCCAAATCTGTTTGGACTTGTACACGGAGTTCAATCCTTGACAGCTTCATTACTGTCGAATAGATAATCTCAGTTAATGGCGACTTAACTAAATGTACTGGACTCGTGTGGCATAATAACTGTCACTGATAGGTGCCACAGCCCTGCAGACAAGTGCACTGCAGCGGTGACGGCCTTTGAAATAATGGCTGTTAACAGGCCCACGTTACTCCTTCTCATATCGGCTGCATGGATATTATGATTGAAATGAAGGTGGGGTTGTGTGCTCAGCAGAAATCAGATAATCATTTGTTTTTCCAACAGCTTACTGTATCTTAATAGACAATATGTTGAGTACAGTTGTCTTTAAGTGCCCGTAAAGTAATCACATAGCCACTAGTTTTACAGCTGTCGTTAGACTCTTCACTGCTTGTTCATGCCAACAGCTAGAAGCTGGAATAAAGCTGCTGAGCTGCAGCAACAACACAGTGAGATACATTGATGATAATCATTATGATGTGACACTATGGGTGAAATGTAAAAAAAAAAAATGTTGAATTTTATAAATGACACACAAAAGGTAATTTGCAAATAGCTTTCCTGTTATGGATTTCGAGCAATTAGGAGAGCCAAGTAATTATTTCCTCCCTCTGTCTGCGGCGGTGTTCTTCAGACGGACAGAGAGCCAGTGAGGGCCGGACTGACATTGAGTGATGGGTCCGTACCCAGGGCAGCTGTGCCGGTATACTGAGCCCCGCTGGGCCTCGGGAGGTCCTGCTGATGCACACATCATTAATGCTGAAAGAGATGAATGTGGGTGTGTGTGTGTGTGTTGTTGCTGCACAAGCCCACCGCACATGGTGGGGGGGGGAGAAACCTGCATTTGTGTCACACATCTCCACCCAAAAAAAAAAGGACATGATTTTGATTGCTTTTTCACCACAACATTTTCTCACCATATGGTCAGCCCCCTTCTTGGCGTGGTGCAACAGTTAAATGTGTCCCCCCCCCCTCCCTTACAGCCCACTCATATTCCGCCTCTCATCACTATCTCTAAAAGTAGGGCAGCCTACACTCTGAACATAAGGCTTCTCTGCATGGTTATTAACCCAATCACTCACATGGACAAATGCAGAGCAGCATCGTGCAGGTAGAGAGCCAGATAGTGTCCAGCTTTTCCCTTTTGAAGCAAACCAGTCACATCCGGAAAATAAAAATATTCCTGGTTTTTATATTTAGCAGTGGATTGCGTGCGTGCATTATTCTATGATCAGCCTACATCCATCTCATTAGTGTTCCGGACTATAAGTTCCTCTCTGTGCAGCGTGTAGTGTCGTCTTATTGGAGGCTGAGCTAACAAGGAGACCCTGCCAGTTATATTACACGTGCAGTTCCCATGAAATCGAAGGCAAATCTTGGCTAAAGGGTTTAGATGTTCTTTCCCATGTAAAAGGGAGCTGCATCAGAGCAGTTGATGCTCTGAAGTCAGCCAAGCTTCACGATGTCATCTCAGTCTATCCGTCCAGCCATCCATCCGCATTCTGGCGCTCGTCTGGAACGGGGTCACAGTTGGCGCCGTGGCGCGCTTCTCTCCAGAAACACACTATAGCTCCTGTGGGACCCCTATATGTTCCCAAGGCAGTTGAGCTATACAATCCCTGCAGGATGTTCTGGGTCTACCTCCAACCCTGCTATCAGTCGGATGTGCCCAAAGGACCTCCAAGCTGGAGGCGTCCTAATCAGCCGCCCACACCACATTCCACCTCCAAGACTTAGCCCAGCCGCCATTTGGATGAAACTCAATTCAGCCTCTTTAATCTACCCAAAGCTTGTGACCACTTGTGATGGTTGGAACATAAATTAACTAGTAAAAACGTCCTCTGGCTCGACTCCTTTGTCACCATTATCTGTGCACCATTAATGCTGCAACAATCCCCCTCCTGTCTCTCTCTCAATCTATGGCGAGTCTACAAGTTTATTGTCTGGCTTAATTCCATAAATCATCCTGTGTTGTGTTCTTTTGCCTGAAATAAAACGTTTAAGAGTGCAGTTTATGTGGTAGCTCTGTCAATTCACAGAATGAATGTGCATTCAATTATGCCATTTGTTCTGTTAAAAGTTTAATCACACAGTATCAACTTGCTCGTCTGTTTGGAACATTGGTTATTTACACATTCAGTGTTTTCACGAGAGTTTTTAATTGCACCTGACAGTACAATCCTGTTTGCAGAACATGCATTTTCTGACATGCTCAGTGCTCCGATTTAAGCGACGGCAATATGATGAACAAAGCAAAGAAATGTGTTTGCTTTGCAACCGGAAAAAAAAATCTTTCTAACAAGTGACCTACATGGATCAATTATAGGGCAAACTGAACAAGTGAACGAGAAAACTGTGGTTTCCCCTTTTAAACTTTTGACATTTACTTTTTTTTTTGACAGAAAAAGCTGCAGCAGCAAATGAGGAGGAGGTACAGAAGGCTGACGTGTCATCAACAGGCCAAAGCTTGATTGACAAAGATGCCTTAGGACCAATGATGCTGGAGGTGGGTAGACGTGATGCGTTTTCAGTGTACTGAAACTGACACTGAACCCCGACAATAACGTGTGTATAGAGCTCACTGCACTGTTTAAATCATGATTGATACATATTGAGGACTGCTGTCCTCGGAGAACAATCACAAATAGGCCAGTAGTGGCTGTGTGTGAGTGTAACTGTGTGAAGTAAAAGCTGCCAGCATCTTGTATCTGCCATGGATTGGCTGTAAATCGCGGAGCAAAGCAATGGCCTCATTGTCCTGCGGAGGGCCACTGAAGTGCTTACGTATAATGGGAAAGAAAGCAACAGCCTGGCGAATGAATTACTCCATTGAGCCTGTCCCAGCACCCACTTCCTCCCTCCCTTTCTCTCTCTCTCTCTTACTTTTTCGATTCACTTTTCTCTCTCCCTCCCATCTTCTCTTCATTCGCCTCTAGATCTGTCCTGTCATGCAATATTTATAGCTCTCCTGGTCCAGCGTCACTGAATCGACATACTGACTCACGGCTATATATAGCCCAGCGCTGCCTTGCATGCTTTCCCATCTGTCAGCAGCCCCAAAACACAGCGATCGGCCATTCACACCCGCTCCGCTCTAGCTCCGTCCCCGTCCGCCCAGCGCGGGCTCATTAGAGGATGCTATGAGAGGCACGGCCGTCGGCAGGAAATGCACCCACGCGCCCCGTGACCCTCCTCCGAGCCTCTCCGCTGCCCACTTCCATGCAGGCGCAGAGATGGAGAGGGCTGCGAAAAAAAACATCCGTGTGCTGTTGTTTTAACCTTCCGAGAGCAAGTCTAGTTCTGTCACATGACCGCTGTAAGCGTGTGTTTGCATTCCTGGTCGACGGCTCCATATTGGTGCTGTTTCACCACCTTGTTAGAGATCAGCCGAATGAGACGAGGCAGGTAGTTGTTCATGCCAGTAGTTGGTATTGGTACCGATATATTAACAGGTTTTTGGTAAGAATTTAAAACTAATACTATTGACTGTCCTTGAGAAGGAATATAAGAATACAAAGTTATTTTTTTTTGTTTTTTTTTTTTATTTAGCAAAATATGCCAGTGATCTCAAATGGAAACAGCAGATAAAGAACTTTAGATTAGATCAGATTTGAAATGAAAATTGATAAGTAAGTCGTTGTTTCAATGTCTACAATAATAAAGAAATGTCTAAATTTACTACATTTATTTTCATTCTTTTGAAATTCGACGTTAGCCAAGCAGGTTGGTTCTACACAGGCTGATGAAAACGTCCGGCCCTCTTAAATTTCCCGGTTTTGCAATCGCGCCAGGTTGAATCTGTAGTTTGAATAGCCCTGACCTACGGTTTATATTTAATCAGGGCTTTTTGAATTAGGATATTGACTAACCACATTATGTAAGAGTGTCTGTAAGAAGTTGGCTCTGAGAGCGTGTTTGCTCTGCTTCTCGCTGCCCTAGTTGTCTTGTGAAGGGCCTTTTTTCTTTACACAGTATGGACTCGCACAACCATATTGCATTGTGGAGCCGCACTACTTCATGCGGTGATAAATGAGACCTCCTTTGGTCTATTTTCAGCCTCACGCTGTGTTAATGCAGGCGAGGAAGAACTTCCATCCCAATGGGTGGAATTTTAATTGCTACACCTCAACATGTTTATTGGGGCAATAAGGCTCACAGACAATTTATATATTTAAACTGTGCTGATAGCATTAAGAGCATACGACTTGTTACAAAAGCGCTTAGTGTAGCCTGAGGTTAAAGGTGTGTCGGGGTAATTATTCTTACAGCAGAGGTGAGGAGCAAACACCTTGGAAGCAGTCGCCTGTCTCTTATCTTGACACCAGATTTTACAGCTTTACAGTCACCAGAATTTCCTTTTTAGGGCTGCGGGTGATTTGATGGCCTAATTGCCACCATCTTGTGTGTAATGGCTGACCTGGGGCTGTATTCTTTCAATTAAGTGCTCCTCCTCCTCCTCCTCCAGATATCCTCTCTTCCTGCAGGCTCATGCTTTCACTCCTGCTTTCTACCCGCCGCGCCGATGTCGAGCATCTGCAGGAGTGATGGATGCACTTGGCACACGGCGTACTAATCGCCTCTTCTTTAGACACAATGTAGATGAGGACTTCATATTACACGACTTGATAAGACCCGTGTTGAAATGTGCGCATGCCAGCTGATACACGGCGGCCTTATCTCGGACGCAGCAGACACAAGTAGCACAATAATGAAGATAATGAACTATCAACAAAGGAAGCTTACGAATTACTTCTAGTACAAAGTGCTTAGTTTATTGAAAATCCTGCATTATTCTGATTTACCACTGCTGACTGCCACAATAATTGAGTGGAAAGAATCATTTCTGATTACACCTTTAATTACCTATTGAGCTGCAGGTGTTGCAGCCTGGATAAATGGAGAATATATAGCAGGATATGTCAGATTTGCCTGTCATAAACAATATTAACTGTTCTGCACTCACCTCTTATCTCTCTCTCTCTTTCTCCCCTCAAGGCCCTGGACGGCTTCTTCTTTGTGGTGAATATGGAGGGTAACATTGTGTTCGTGTCTGAGAATGTGACCCAGTACCTGCATTACAACCAGGAGGAGCTGATGAACACCAGCGTCTACAGCGTGCTGCATGTCGGGGATCATGCCGAGTTCATCAAGAACCTGCTACCTAAATCCCTCGGTTAGCCTCAAGCTTATTTGTCTGCCAACATTTACTTTGCTCTCTGAGTTTTTTTGTACTTTTTTTTCTCTCTCTCTCTGTGTGTCACTTGTGTATCACGGGTCTGCATGTATGTCATCTGTGTTGCATCATGCCCAACTTTGCTCACAACATAGCAGCTCTGGTTTAAACCCTTGTTAATCTTATCTTTTTACATTATGTGCTACCTCAGCCTCTTTCTTTCTGCTCAGACATGCATGTTGGGCTGTTTGTTTAAAAGAAATCGGGGGAAAGGTGCTTTAATACACCGGGATGGAAACATGCATGAATTCTATAGATTCTTTTTTTTCTGCTGCTCAGCCCAGACGTTTCTTCTCGCTCTTCTTTTCCTCCTCTCTCGCTTTTCAGCTAATTAACTTCCTTTTTTCGGCATCTCTCCCCTGTCAGCAGCATCGGTCCCTTCCTATATTCTCGTCGCACGCCTTCCTTCCCCCCCCCTCTCCTCGCTTTGTTATTATCTCTCTCGGCGCACACCCTCACCGACTTCCCATTTTTTATGGTTTCACTTTCAGATTTCATAACTCCCCTGAAAATCCCAGCGTCGTGAATCTCGGCCGTTTGTTTTTCTGAAGGCAGATTTCTCTCGTCTCCTCCGGTTTTGTCGTGTCTTGACTTTACTTCTCTCCCAGCCACCTCTACCCAATATCAACCTCTCCCATCTCCTCTGTGCATGAGGTGTCTGTAATGTATGTCAGCGCACCCCGTCAGGAGCTCTTTCTAAGTCCCCTTCCCCCCTTTCCTCTCCTCCTCTCTCTCCCGGTGCTTCGGATTGAGGTCTGAGTGCCCAGCCATCTGGGCGGGAGAGCAGCGCAGAGCAGAGTACCCTGGAAACCATCAGTGGGCTGTGTCCCAGATACTGCGAGATTATCAATGCACTGAATGAGATCACGAACCAGATGGAGTGTGATGGGAGTTTGCTCGAGTGAAAGGAGTTTTGTGTGTGTGTGTGTGTGACTGTATATGTATGATTTTCTTTTGTGTGTGTGTGTATTTGTGCCTTTGCGTGCACATATTTGTACATGCCTGTTTGCTTGCGCCTTTTTAAGTGTCGGGGAGAAGAAGAAAGATTGGCAATTATGTTTTAGCGGACATGCATATGGACGTCTGGCTGCGATGCACGGCTGTGGATAGATGGCAGAGCCCGCTGGGTTCCGACTACTCATTACTGATCACCACCCAACAACTGCTCTCTCCTTTTTTTTCACACCTTTTCCACCTTCATTCGCTCTGTCTTGATCTCATTATGTCTTCTACTCGCAGCGCCGCCGCCTCTCTCGGCTACAGCAAATGATGTCAAATTAAATCGACTGGTGACTATATTGTGAATTAACTTTTCGTGCTCTCCCCTAGTGAACGGCGTCCCGTGGTCCAGCGAAGGTCCGAGGAGGAACAGTCACACGTTCAACTGTCGGATGCTGGTCAACCCTCACGGTGAAAACCAGGACGAGCAACACGAGCATGAGCCTCAGCAGCAGAAATACGAGACCATGCAGTGCTTCGCCGTTTCGGAGCCGAAGTCCATCAAGGAGGAAGGAGATGGTACGAGAAGAGAGAGCGAACCGCTGCAGAATAGAGAATTGTGTTAAATGTTAATCCAAATAACAGACATTCACATTTAGAGTTAGTATAATTAGATCATCAAGCAGTGTATGGGAAAAAGGGGCGGAGGCAATCGATTCAGAACATTGTTGTTGCCGCTCAACTGACAGCCGTGAAAAGTTAAGTGACACGAGGGAGACGAGAGGCTGGGCAGCTGTCATCAAAGCTCGTCTATAATTCACAAACACGGACCTTTGACTCTAACGAAGGTTTGTCTCATTGCATCGGGGTGGTCTTCTGATGACTTTCAAATAATTTTCAACTCAACATATAAACACCTTGAAACATGTATTAGAAGATTTTGGAGTCAAGAGTGCATTTGTAGTTCCCAACCGTGTAAACAGCTGCTCAGCCTGTCTGGGAAGTTATGGAAATTATATGCTGCCTCTGCCTTCATTTCAATTCTCAGTCAGAAAGAGGTCACTTGGTTCCTCCGGTGGTTTTCATGTCTGGAGAGCGGGACTTTTGATTCCATACTTTCAGCAACTTATGTGTCAATTTTAAGCTCTTAATAAAGCCTTGATGCATAAATATCCCTAAGGGATCTCCTTCTCTTTACCTTATCTTAACTGTTTACTTAGTGAATTTGAGGTGCGGTCATGGTTGCCAAGGCTATCACGCTGTAATTAATTAAAGCAGTGAATGAAAACACAAATGTTTCACTCCAGTTTAGTCTCAACCTGTCTTTTTAATTCCCCGCTTTTCTTTGTGAAGCCCGTCGCTTGCCAGCCATACTATAGACCAACTAGGACCCGGGCCAGAAGACGGGGGGCAAGGCAAGATCAGTGGTTTTACTTGCAAGAATCTGCCCAACCAGAGACAAAGGAAGGAAGGAACTGAAAAGAATGAGAATTGAGAGAAATTCACGTATCTTAGGGCCAGACCACCCAGGAGGCTCTGTTTATAATTCAAGATGAGGGATGTGTGTGTTGTGTGTGTGTGTCCGGCTGGCATGCGATTCTTTGTCAGAAACATGTGTGGGATTGTGGGTATTACTGGCACGGCAAAGTTAGATGGCAGACTTTTTTTTGGGCTCACCCTGGACCAGGATTGGTGGTGGTGGTGGGGGCTGGTGGGGTAGGAGACAACTGTCATGATGAAGCGATAGCACTCTGTAATGTTGGTCCAGGGGAGGTGTCATCAGTGTGAGACTGTATGTGAGACCAGCCGGAGACACATGCACACACACCTTTTAAAGGTCACACTTCATCACTTCCCTTGTCAGCATTAGCTCCTTCTCCTCGTGGAAGGAGCGGAGCCCTGATCCCCATGCTCATTAATAACTGTATTAATTATGCTGCCTGGGAATAACATGCATTTCATTTTCTTTCCCTCCCTCTGTCTCTATCATTCTACACCCCCCATCCCCCGTTCATCCCCTCTGCCTCTGCCCTGTCCTCTTTGTTACATCCTTTCTCTCTCTCCTAGACTTCCAGTCATGCCTGATCTGTGTGGCTCGCAGGGTGCCCATGAAGGAAAGACCCATGCTTCCTACGCATGAGAGCTTCACCACACGCCAAGACCTACAAGGTACCCAATCAACACAGCCCATAGCATGCACAATGTACAGAACATGTTCCATCATTCTCACAACAGGCAGCATTTCTCTGCCCACAGACAAACACAACCCAGTGGGGTGGAACTCCTAAGTACAATCATCACTTTAGATTTTGACTCCCTTAATACCAGTTTAGCAGAATTTCTTACAGGCTTCAGTTACAGAATTTAAAGATTATTATATACTCGGTAAAAAGCCCTGAGGAACCAAAGCTCTATATGAGCCTTCTTCCCCATCTGCGTCCACATCTGCCTGCACTCTGGGAGGTAAAGCACCTGTCTCACTGACACAAAGGTACAGACAGTTTTTCTGTCGTTCACCTGCTCTTTGATAAAGCTCGTACAACTCGCTCCTGGCGCGCACTCACAGACAGACACAAACACATAGCGGTTAGTAATTTACTCTAGTTCCCCTCTCAGACGGCTGTCGTCGAGCCTTCCAACCGGCTGCGGCCTTTCTTGCGAGTTTTTCCTTGTTCCTTCTTTAGGTTCCCTGTGGGTTCTCTTGTTTCCTCCCACAGCAAAAAAAAAAAAACATGAAGGTTAGGTTAATTACTCTCAATTGCCCGTAGGTGTGAGCGTGAGTGAATGTTGTGTCTGTCGTTACACCTCCGCCCCGTGATTGGCTGTCGACCCGTCCGGGGCGTACCCTGCCTCTCTTTGTAATCGGCTTTTGCCCATGAGAGCTTGTTTGATGTAGTGTAACAGGCTTCCATTATGAGAGTCTGTGTGACAAGTCTTTCCGCCGTCCCTACAGCTGTCATTCACCCAGCAGTCTGCTTGTCAGCCTTTTCAATGCATCACTGCTTCCATTTAAATCGCGACCCATTGAGGGACATCTGTAGCGTGTGTGTGTGTGTGTGTGTGTGTAAATTGAGTGCGCATTTAAGTAAATCCTCATTCTTTCCCTGCCAATACCAAATCGCAGCTGTCGTGTAGGAGAGTGGCCTTGTGGAGGAATTCTTCCAGGCAGTGATATGTTATCTTTGAGAGATCTCCATCAACTGAATCAATGTTGATTATAAAGGAGTCCTTACCTCCATCTTACTGCAGCCTCCCTAATGCGTTCCAATATCTTGGCTGTTTGCAGGGAAGATAACCTCCCTTGATACCAGTCTACTGCGGGCGTCCATGAAACCGGGCTGGGAGGATCTGGTGAGGCGCTGCATCCAGCGGTTCCACCTGCAAAATGACGGAGAGATGTCTTTTGCCAAGAGACACCAGCAGGAAGGTAACGCCAGGAACTAAAAGGACTAGTCCGTGTCATTAGGGTGTTTTATATGTAGCTACTACTACTACGATTATTATTGTATGCTAACCAACTGTTTGTCCGTAGTGCTCCGCCATGGCCAAGCGTTCAGCCCCTTCTACCGTTTCTCCCTCTCCGATGGAACCATCGTCTCAGCCCACACCAAGAGCAAACTACTGCGCTCACCCGCCACCAACGAACCCCAGCTCTACATGTCTCTGCACATTCTACAGAGGTATGTGTCTACCTACAGCTGTGTCAGACCCACAACACATCTCCGACTTGAGCCTCCGTGCATATTTTAACCCATTAGTGCCCTGCAGCCATACATACTAAGCAGTCTGTGTGGGTGAGACGATATGAAAATTGATGCTTGCTTCTCAGGCGATTCACCTATAAAAACAAATGTCACTTATTTGCAAATGACACCCAAGACCTTGCTGTGGCATTCTCTATTTTTGAAGTTCAATGATGAATGGAAATGCTTGCTTATAAAAAACGGTTTGTGTAATCTGCTGTGTTCTGTCTAGGGA
>CAAKHC010013247.1:0-11116 GCA_901007825.1 Macroramphosus scolopax
TCTTTTCTTCCCCCCCCCCCCCCCCCCCCACCAGGTTTGGTGATTATCGTCTGTTCAGTTTTTGTTTCATCCTGCTGACAGACAAACAACAGAACTAATACAATGGTCTGGGTGGTGTAATGAAACTGAATCAAAAAGAAAAGAAGGAGTCAAAGTCAGGAAACTGGATTTAGGACAAAGGAACAAATAAGTAAAAAATGGAAGCCGATGAATCGAACCAAGAAATCTCTCGAACATGTCCACCTTTGAAATATGTCTCAGATTCACACGAGCACACAGACTCACACATCAGGAACCGAAAGGGCATTAGATATGCCAGGAATAAAACCGTTTCCCTCCATTGTTATTCTCTCCTCTCTCTCTCTCCTTTGCTCCTACTTTCTCTGTCTGTCTGTCTGTCTCTCGCCCTCTCCGGCTCAATCTCAGCCTGTGCCTGCGCTAATTTGTCCTGGCAATGTGTGTCTCAGCATCAACCGACGACGACGAGCTTGCTCTTGTGGCGGGCGCTGATCATGTCACACACACACACACACACGGAGAAATGTATGAACACGTGCTCACAACAGCACGTGCTGCACAATGCTCTGCAATGTATGGTGGGAATTAAAAAAGACGTGTGCATGAAGATGAAGACAATCCTAAATGTTCTCTCCTCTATCCCCAAACATTGTAATCTCCATTTGGACTCTGCAACAGATCCTAGACGAAGCTCTCTGACAGCACGTGCCAAGACTCAGTCTTTTATAAAAGGAACCAGTGAACCACGACAGCATCTCCTGGTAACAGAACTCTTCCCGTGCAGCTTGTCAACCTGTGGGCAGGTCCAGGTGATGAAGCACATCGCATGGCATTATGGAGATCACCCTACTCATCATTCATAGGGGATCCATCATGTTGTTGTCCTATGAAGGCCGCCCCCCCCTGCTTTAACTACATACATCCAGTGGACTCGCTCCATGTGACTTATCTATTCATCTCTTTTCTCCCTCAGTAGCTCACAAACTCAGCGAGCGAACGTGGGGATGAAAAGGTTCAATAACAGCCCACGCTGGTGTCTGCAGGGCTCTTCCAGTGCGGGAGATGGACAGTGGGCATCTTTAATCAACATTTAACTCCCCCCCGCCCCTCCCGACGGGAGGATTTCATCGCGACCTTTCAGTTGGTAAACAGCCAACACTAAAGGTCCATGTTTAACTTTTAATGAAGTTATTACACGTGAAGATCAGGAACGAGACGCCACCTACTTTCACTTTTCACTCACCTGTGACTCTTTGGTTTATGATAACCATGCATACATGCCTCCGTGGACCGTGCACGTCCTGTACGCCTCCGTTCTCATGACCTTGAACCCCGTTCTCCTTCTCTCTCCCCTCTCAGTGGGCGTGACGATGGAAAAGTGATTATCATAATGTGGCGTTTGGATGCTCTGGTGCTCTGCCCGTGTCCACATGGGTTTCCGTCAGGTGCTTCTGTTTCTTTACATCATCAAAGACGTGTTGTCTTCGATTACAGGAACCACAGCGGGAGGATGAACCTGATAGCTGATAGAGTCGCGACCCCGAGCTCACAACCCCAATCAACCGTCTTCACCCCGGCGCCATCGACACCCCTTTCATCCATCTGCTCAACCACGCGGTTCATCCAACAGTAACCTCAAACTATCCTCCCAGTCTCCAAATAAAACAACCTTCATTCTGTACAACCGGCTGTCAGTGTGTCGCAGGACGACACCTCTGTTGCTGCCAACACATCTGCTTCGTCACGGCGTCGCAGCCTCCGTCAGATAAGGCCCAGCAGCAGTGTTGCAGGTTGTTGTTGTCTGACAAGATAAGACCCGAAACACCTGCAGCCAGACAGAAACAAGAAGCTGCTCCTCTAATCTCATCTGAAGTCCCAGTGAAACAATCACACAGCAGATTCACAGCCATGCTCGTACACCTGTCGATCACTGCCAACCTCAAACTGTACATGAAGTATAAACGTTAAAACACCGTCCAGTTAAAACTCCTCGTCCGTCGTCTGCAGCCGGCTGCTAACAGCGTCTTCATGTTACCTCAGTTCTCAGATCTCTGCAGCAGCTTCTCGTCAGTCAAAGAAGCGATTGAACCAAAATATATTCTTCATCTTCTGCTTTACATCTCAGATCGTCTGCTACGTGTCTGCTTTCGGTCCCCAGAGTCCAAACTGAACCAACTCAGCTTGTTATGAACCAAATATCTGGAACAGACTGCAGGTCTGCTGCTCCTCTAGATCAACACTGAAGACTGCTGCCTTTCTTTAAATCTAATAATCCATAAACGCCTCGTACTGTAACGTCTTATTCTATTGGAGCGTTTATTGTATCTAAATGTCCTTTTACAAGACGCTTTTAATGTTGAAGGCCTTGTTGTTGAGATGTGCTGTGATTAAAGAAATACACCCGCCTGATCGCCGTGGACGCGACAACTGGGTGCGTGCTTGAGAATAAATCTCAAGCTGCTCGCATCCTGCAGCAGGTACGTTTCCAGAGGAGAAGACCTCTTCTGTGAGAAGTAATTATATCACGAGTGGATCATGGAGGTGTTTCCTTCCTGCACCTTGAACGTATCTACTCACTCTTTCATATTTCTTCAGATAATGTGTGTGTGTGTGTGTGTGTGTGTGTGTGTGTGTGTCCCGGCATCTTGACTGAATCCTCTGGTGTCTGTGGTCTTATGACCGAAACATCAAATATGTGTTTGTGTCTGTGATGTCTCACGTTTAAAAAGATACAAATAAAATCAGATCCCGGCTGAAACTTTCCCCGACCTAATTTGCATTATTACATTTACTTCGGTGCAACAAAACCGGGAGATTAGGAGCTCTGTGAGGATCGTTTGTGAAACACCGTCCGTGCATATATAAAACCTTTAATCATAAATACAACAAGAGCTCTCAAACGATCCGTCCGTCCCTGAACGCACCGGCCTCTGCAGTCCAGGAAGGAGACTCGCAGCCGAACATACGTCAGTCTCACTGCGTTTACTGAAAGCAGTGATATCAGGAAGGGAAAGAAACTCTGCAGAGAAACCCTGCTGCGCCCATTGTAACCAGATAAAAGATATTTCACACAATGCCCAGCCGGGTGAACCACAAAGGTCCAATCTCATTCAAAGGTAGGCGACATCATCAGTAGATCAATTTCCAGAGGAAGTGCCGAGGTTCGATGAGCAGGAGTTGCGGGGAGAAGCGGCCGCTGACACCATCACCGCTCTCGTCACTGTGTGCAGAGACACCGAAAGCACAAGGCCAATAACTTTAATCCAGGAAGCAGACGTGAACGCCGTGCACAGATTCTCCCGTCTCAAAAAGGGATGAAGATGAAGATGAAGAGGAAAAGGTCGGTGCGGTGCTTCGTCGCTTGGAAGTACAGGATGTAAAAGATGTCGCCTGAGATGGTGACTGAGTCTAAAAACACACCACCCATTGTTTTAATTTAATCTGGTTTAAGGAGGATTATTGTCCTCATACAGCTAATTGATAATCACATTAGCTTGAATGATCATTTCCTGTTACAACTCGTTCGAAGTGTCCATAAAGTTTCGGGTTCGGTACATGAGGGAGGCCTCTGAGCCGTCCTGACCGACATCCTTCACGTTCCCTCTGATTTGAATTGACCTCCCTAATCCCACTGTGAAGGTCGATCCATTAAGATGTCACGGTTATCTGTTCCTTCCTGCAGCGCCGGGGACAGAAGAACCTTTTTACCCTCTTCCTCTTCCCATCATTGAGAATCAAGACTTCCCTCGGTAGTTTTTTGGCTCTCGTCTCTTATGAAGTTGCCTGATAAATAATTCCCAGCATGCCGCAGATGGACATTTTTATTCTATGGCCGGGCTTATCAGAGGGAGAGAGAGACCTTGACAGACTTCTGGGTCGGTGATATCGTCTCGGCCAAGTAGCCCAAATTAGTTTTAGAGCGAGTGAGTCGTGTCGTGACCAGCAAAGGGAAACGGCCTTTGTTTGGGCTTTTGTGCAGAAGATTGCGACTGTAAAGAGCCATCATGCTCTTCCTCATTCAGGGTTGTAATATGAGCTCGGGAGCCATTAAGCTGCACACAATAAGTTCACATCTCTCTGAAGAGTCAATACATCGAGCTGATGGGCACTAAATGTTTCAAGGAACAGTTGAAGGAGGGTGAGATGTTTTTAGCAGCACAGTCACTCAGTCTGCAGCGGAGCGCTGCAATCAAAGGAAGAAGCATCTTCATCATGTAAACAAAGAAACGACACACAGGAGGGAAGAACGAGCGCTCATGTCTGGATCAGAGTGAATGACGGAGGCTGCTGGGTTTGACTTCAGACCCTTTATATGGGTCAACACCTCCTCCGTTGTCTGGGCTCTAATGATAACAGAGGGGACGGTCGTGGTCTCTGATGGTCGGGGTTGAACCGGTGATCTTCCTGTCGTGGGATGGCCTCTCCACCTCCTGAGCCTCCACCCAACGCCTGCCTGAACATGTTCCCCTCTTTATGAGAGCAAACCTGGCCTGATGCCCCTCAGCCTAACACGATGGCTGCGAGTGGCCCTGTTCTCCGGCTCGCTGCCGCACCTCCAGAAAGCAGCACGAGATCGATAGTAATTTCTTTTACCACCTTCTGCTACTCTGACACGCCGCTCCCAGGGCGCCCTTGAGGAGGTTAAGCTCATTGTTGCATGGACGAGCACCCTTTCATACTGCTGACAGGACTCAGTGTTCTGAGAGCTCTGATCGCCCTTCGTTTAGGTGTGGGGGGGCTAAAATGGAAAATATGTAAGGACCCATTACCCTTTTAACACGCCCCTACAAACACACACACACACACGAGTGCACACGTCCTACAAACCACACACACACAGATTTACACGCAGGATGTGCTTCTTCAACTGCTTCCACGCGTCTTCTGCAGCGTCTGCACGCCGGGTTTCACTGCATGTTTGTGAACGTGTTTGTCTTTAATTGGACCGCGGTGAGATTAAAAGGAGACGGTGTGTTAAGTCAAGTGGAAACATGCTCCTATGTGATGCCACTGAACCGAGTCCATTACTGAGCGTTTACTGCCAAACGTCTCATCCTATATAAATGAATAAACGGATCCGCTATTCATGTTTGCCGAGAGAAGCAATTTCCAAATCAAGCAGCTGCTGGAAGAGGAGGTGAATCGATCCCATTGACCCGCGACTCCTCCGGGGCTGATTAAGCTGCAGGACAAAGTTTCACGCACTAACTTGAATTATTTCCACAAAGACTCCTGAACCTAAAGTGGGAGGTATATTACCCTGAAAAGAAATTGTGTAGCGTGCATGAGTGTGCAACAACCTGCACGGGAGCACGAGCTGAGAAAATCCATGTGAAGTCAATCAATATTCAAAGACACAATGACGGTTTATTGAGTGCAGCTGCTTTCAGCCTGTTGGCTGCACGTCTGCAGTGTTTCTCAGATGTGACTGTGGACAGTGAAGACAGGCGAGAGGACCACACAGAGATGACTCGCTGGATTTATACTGAAGTTTGTGGGATTAGCCGGGATTCAACCTGCCAAACCTGCAAACTGGTTTGCTCACACCTGCTCACACTGACGACGCTGCTCTTACACACACTCGTAAATCCTCTGCTTTCGTCTCACTGCTTTCTGCTCCTCACACACACACACACACACGCACGCACACACACACACACACAACCCCAAAACTCAATATAATCTTAAAAAAAAGGCCCGACATACACAGATCAACTCGCACACACATGATGCACCAAAGGGAGTGAAACCAAAGTACTGCCGGGGGGTTGCAGCCTGTAACAGGACAGGGAGGGAAGAAGATGAACGATGGAAGTGATTTACCAGGTCCTACTTCCTGCAGCCTCGGGTACGAGCAGCTCAGGGAAGAGGGAAACTCTTCCTCTCATAAAACAACTCGCTGTTGTGCAGCCAGACGCTCTACAATAAAGGTTATTTATATATTTGCGTCCTCGCCAGTCGTGACTGTAAAACAAATACATATAATATCTTTTACTGCTGTGTATTTTCACTGCTTCTGGCCTCAGACAACTTGTTTCTCCGTGCACAGCGTCTCACTCACGTCCTTTTGGACGACAGCGTCTCAGATCTCTGACCATGAAACAGGATGCACTTCAGCCAAGACATCAGCCGAGTGCTTCAAAGCAATCCGAGTCTCTTCCCGATCCTCTTCTGTCAAATCCCCCGAAAGAAGTGAAACAGATGAAAGCACTTTGGCAAAATAAAGATTGCAGTACCTATTTAGTATTTGGAGAAAGTTCACTGTGGAGTGTTGAATCACAGGCAGGGAAATAAACTGGTAGATTGTCAACGTGATTGTACGTTAAATAATCCACCGTGCACTTAAATTACACATCAAGAGTTAATGTGATTTCAAACTACAGAGGAAAGACGCCAGCAGGCAGAAGAAGTCCAGTTTCAAAGAGGTCGGAACAAAATAACATCAAACCATGACTGTCTTTAGTTCTATTTATTCATGGACGCATTTCTGCGTAAATAACTTAATATTCTGTCAACAGAGTTTAATTTCCATGTTTGAAAGTCAACAATTGTTGTAAAAAACAAACAAACAAATAAACGCAAGGCGGTCTGATGTAGTTCTACAATTACTTTTTTAGGATTTCTTTATGAATATTACTTACTTTATCTTTTACAAGTGTTTTATATTATTTTTTTTTGGGTCTTTCTGAGTTTCTTTCTCTCAGCAATACAAATATGTGTTTCTCTTTGATTACACATATAGAAAGTTTGACTTTAATCCATCATGTTAAATCATTTTGTGATCAATAGCCACCGACTCTACTTGTTTATGTCACACAAATCAACCAGCTTGCGTCATCCGTCCTCTCCCGACGGAGATCGTCTCCATACAGGTCTGCACCAGCCCCCCCGGAGGCTTTGGAAAAATACAAACAAAAAAACGTACACAAACAAAATGTCTGTTGGATGACGATGTCTGTTGGATGATGATGTCTGTTGGAGATGATGTCTGTTGGATGATGTCTGTTGGATGATGTCTGTTGTGTTGGATGATGATGTCTGTTGGATGATGACGTCTGTTGGATGATGATGTCTGTTGGATGATGTCTGTTGGATGATGTCTGTTGGATGATGATGTCTGTTGTGTTGGATGATGATGTCTGTTGGATGATGACGTCTGTTGGATGATGACGTCTGTTGGATGATGACGTCTGTTGGATGATGATGTCTGTTGGATGATGATGTCTGTTGGATGATGATGTCTGTTGGATGATGATGTCTGTTGGATGATGGCCTGTTGGATGATGATGCCTGTTGGATGATGTCTGTTGGATGATGATGTCTGTTGGATGATGTCTGTTGGATGATGGTGCCTGTTGGATGATGACGTCTGTTGGATGATGTCTGTTGGATGATGACGTCTGTTGGATGATGACGTCTGTTGGATGATGGTGCCTGTTGGATGATGACGTCTGTTGGATGATGTCTGTTGGATGATGATTATTCTTCTTTAATCCGTAGTCGTCCCTCAGGCGTCGCTCTTCACCTGGCAGGTGAGTCACTGCAGCATGACGGAGCTGCAGCTGCAGCAGTGTCGTGATGGAGAGAACAACCTGTTCCCCTCTGAGGGTCTTCAGCACCCAGAGAAGACACACGGGGCCAGGAATGATGTGTGTGTGTGTGTGTGTGTGTGTGTGTGTGTGTGTGTGTGTGTGTGTGTGTGTGTGTGTGTGTGTCCGGAGCGTCACAGGCTCGGATGTCATCAAACGAGTCAACCTGCTCACGTGTTCTCTGGGGGGGGGTCGGCCCTCCCAGAGTGCATTTCTCTTTGTTTCCATGGACACTCACTTGTTCCTCTGCCCCTCCATCTGTGCTTCAGGCCATAAATCAGTTTGTAGTACAACGGTTAGTGTTGGCTGAAAGAGCAGCAACAGTTGGGACTGAGAAAACAATGCAATTACCTGATGACATAAGAAACGTTTCAACCACAACCGTCCTTCTACCTTCAGTTGTTTGTTTCTCCTACAAGCTTCGAGGAGACGCGGCAACTCTGAGCCTCTGAAGCAAAGACGGACGGAGGATGTTTTTCCTGCAGAGCCTCAAAGGATGGATGTGACAGCAGAGAGTCACCACGTCCTGACTGACATGCAGGTGCTTCACCAGAGGCTCCATGTTCTGATCATACAAGTGTTTTTAAAATGTCCAAGTAGTCAGATTGAAAGGAGGTCCAGCTAGAGGAAGACCTGCAGCTCTTCTTCTCATTGCTTCTTCCCGTCTCCATTAACCAGAAATGTTCTGACAAACCGATAATCAGCCTCCACAAGTGGAGTGTTCAAACAGCTTTAATTCAAATCCGAGCTGATGGAGGAAGACACGCGTGTCACTATCAATAGGGAGGTATAGGAGAAGAACGAGGGATGACATAAGGAAGGGGGGGGATGTTAAGTATGGTATGTGTACTGAACCTCGGAGCAGTAGGAGGAGTTCGCCTCGTGCACTGTGTACATGCCAACCACGGTCGGGGGTGGAGGAGCTTTGAAGATGATCCAAAGTGAAGAGAGGGGTCGGGGACTGTGTGTGCCGGTGTGTCATACGACGGAGACGTCGGTTACCACCCGGGTAACCACGAGGCTCCGACGCTGCTGCGCTGCGAGTCGCCCACATGATGATGGGGAGGAGGCGGTCGCCTCCTTCATCCCCTCATCCTTCCCTGATTGTGTGACACATTCACATGCAGGAATTCACATGATTTTTACAGGCAAAAGGTTTGTAGAGATGGCGAACGCCATCAGGGAAGTTATGATGCTGGAATCTTAAGATGTACGATGATGTCATGGACTTTCTTTGTGGTCGTGTTGACCTCCTGTGGTGAAGATGCAGCAGGAACGAACATGACTACGTCTGACCTACCAATAAATGTAAAGGTCAGCCATGATATATATGGTTGTCGTTGCTGGTGACATCATTGGGAGTTGTGAGTCTGGGGGCGGAGCCAAGCCATCGAGGTCCCGCCCATTCTTTTTGCAGTTGTTCCCTCATGTGTGTTGTCAGTTGTACTTCCTGTCTTTGTTAGAGTTTCCTGCTCGTCTTCCTCCGCCCCTAATGTGACTCACCTGTGACTTCCCTTCCCTGTCGCTGTCGGACCCTCTGTGCTCGGCCTCCTGTGAGTTTATCCACTCTGCTTTCTGCCGGCCTCTTTATTGGCCTGTTTGCCCTGATTCTCCCTGGTTACCCTGCGCTTGAGTCGATGCCCTTGTTTCCTGGTTTGACATATAGTGCACAGCCATGAGTTACCTGAGTACAGGAAGCACTTAGTGTCCCTCGAGGCTGCACAATCATCCGCATTCACACACTCGTTCATATTCATGTGTCCTTAGCGGTGAGACTTTAATCGCACCCACTTCAGAAAAATCCATCGAAAGATAAAAAATAAAACACATGAGACGTAAAGAACCTCCAGGACTCTGTGGGCTGATGTTCGGCCTGAAGTGGAGAATCTTCTGATTGATTGTAAGAGGACTTTCTGTCAGGAGAGGCATTAATCAGTTTAAAATGATCTGATTAGAGGCTTTTGTCTTCCAGCCGGCCCGAGTTCACGTCGTGAGCTTCATTTGTTGGAAAGGATTTGCATGATTTATTAAGTGGTTGTGATTCTGTTTTATTCTTCTCCCTCCGAAGCTCATGATCTCATTAGAGATGCTCTACGTGTCAAGACCGCAAGGAGCACTGACCACTGCGTGTGCGTGTGCGTGTGCGTGTGTGTGTGTGTGTGTGTGCCTCTCTTTATAAACCTTGTCTTGTATGTTGCTTCGTGACCTCTGACCTGCACAAACCTTCCTGTCAGGTTGCTCCTCCTCAGTCAACTTCCCGTCTCTCTCTCCTCTCCCTCCATCCCTCTTGGCGCTGGTATCAGGGCGCCGTACGGGGTTCGTGTGCCATCCGAGCTTCAACGGTTGACACTCTGCCTTTTAATTAATCCGGTTCGGGCTCTCCTGAAGGAATTCACTTCAAATGTGTTGTTGTAGGCGACAGAGAAGAGCAGGTTCAATAGTTGGATGAACACCGTGTCCCACAGCGGCTGCTGCAGTCACGACATGAAGGTCCCGGTTCCTTGACAGCATGTCGGAGGTCTGTGTGGACCCAGTCGCCAGTCCGAGGTCGTGGTCACACCTCAGGGTCGGTTCCTTAACCCAAACCAAGATCAAGCTGTCGACTAAGAGACAATGTGACCTTACGGATATCGAGGTCTGTTTCCTGTGAGTCAGAGGAACATTCGGGTCACATGTTTAACGTTCACACTCCATCGTACTCCTGATGATATTTGCTCAGTTAGTTTTCCTTGCAGCTGTTGTTCCCTCTCAGCTCCTGACGTCGGAGCAGGCAGACGGGCCAGAGGTGTCGTTCTCATTATTAAGTTTCCCGACTTGTGTGTTTTAACCAAATTGAGTTAACATCACGCGCTCGTCACACAACCCTGTTCTCAGTGAGGACAGGAGAGGAAGGAGAGGAAGGGGGGACGAACGACCAGCTCCTCTCACATCACAACCAGCTTGTAATACCGATTTGTTCCTGAGGAGGTGACAGTGAGTCTGTTAACTATCTGCCCGACTGTGCGTGTGTGTCCTCAGACTACTGAGATTGTACTTAAATGTGTGTATTCATGATGTCATTGTTCATCTTCTTATAGAATGTGGACAGAAGCTCCTCCTCAGTCTGAAGAAACAAAGAGAAGATGAATCGGATGTTGTTCACCTCCGGAGCTTCGCCCACCACAAACACAAGGAACACAGACAAAACAACAACAGAGCACTAAAATAAATCTCAGTGTTTCAGCTGAATCCTTACGGGACCTCGTCTATTAAAGAGCTTATTACAGTTTAGGACTTAAGCTTCCTCTCCGTCCCCCCCCCGTGTTCCTCCGTTGGATGATGACTGTACGTCTCCCCCTCTCTCTTTGGGGCTTTTTGTTCTTCACGCTGCCATTTTCTCTTTCTTTGTTAATGCGTCATCCTCACTTGACATGCATCAAGCCTGTTCGGTGTGTGTGTGTGTGTGTGTGTGTGTGTGCACCCGAGGAATCTATAAAATCGATTGGAAGTTCCTGTCCAGGCACACATCG
>CAAKHC010013248.1:0-16509 GCA_901007825.1 Macroramphosus scolopax
TGTACAGCATCCAGGATTTGTAGTGAAGGCTGATCCGGTGCCTACGACGCCACAGGGACACGCAGCGACGTTCTGCTATCCAGCGCCGGAGCCGCTATTGTTCACTTCTCTACAAGGAAGTGGAGTGCAGCGGACGCAGATAGCAATCAATATGTCTGCATCACTTTACAGTTCTATTCAGCATTCTATTCAGCACCGAGTCTGAAAACGACTGCGGTGATGGATAGACTTTCTTTCTGTGTCTCTCTTCCCTCACAAACACACCGAGGTAACATTCATAAGCATTTCCCTCTGCATCAATTAGGTACAGACGCACAAAAAAAGTGGCTGCCAATCGAAACAGCCAGAACTAAAAGAATACAAAAAAAAGCATAAAATATGGAAAGTGGTGATATTTGTTTGCCTGGGGGTTTTTATGCAAGTCAGGGGTGAACTGCTTTCAGAAAGCATGTCAACTGGCCAGTGGAAGTACAGCTGAAGTGTTGACAGAAGCTGACTTCTGGAAGCAGTGTCAGCAGCTGCCTGGGAGAAGTGGGGCTGCCAGTGTGGTACGCCAGTTGTAAGTTGTATTGGCAATGAGTAAGACACTCTATACCAGAGGGCATCAGACTTACCTTCAAGGCAGATAAAACACCATGTGTGTTATGCAAAGTCAATGTGTTAGCAAAATGACTGATAACGCCACGTTGTGTGACTTGTGTTAGGAATAGACAAAGCTGCTCAAAGTTAGGAAAGTAAAATGAAAGCAGAGTTTACCTTCTTTGGATTAAGACAAGTGTTGATAGTTTGCAGTCGTGTTGCCATTATCGAAAGATAATGCACATTTCGAATGTCGCATGACAAAAAGGTCAACGGCAAAATAAGAACAACCATCCTCGATTTCACAAAACAAAACATTCACGGACGCTTGAGGTGATTTTGTCTTTTTCCGTTCTCGCGAATTTAACTCACGTGAGTGACCTTTTTAAGGGAATATCCTACGGACACAAAATAGATCAGAGGTTCCAATGTCTCTGGTAAATGTCACTATCCTTTGCAGCTAAATGGACAACAGCATGCCTCCTGCGTCTGGGTAGATGCTCCAGTTCCAATTTAGGAAATAACTCTCTATTCAGGCCCAAATGACCTCCTGGCTCATGTGACTGTTGTCTTACCTGCTGTAGTCAGGCAATGCTCCTCATCGCTGTTGTCCTGACAGTTGTCCTGGCCGTTACACAAGAAGCTGCGATCCAAGCAGCGGCCGTTCCCACACTTGAAGCGAGCCTCTGAGCACACCGACGGGTTGCCTGCTGCGGGTCAGAGCAGAGGTCAAAGGTCATGTGTTTGTTCAAACAGGGTTTCCGTGAAGGGTTTACAGAAACACATGCGAGTGATCCTCTGACTGAGACATAAAAGTCAAGTGCAAAAACTCAATTTCTTTAAGCAGATTAAAATAATATTTACCAGTTGAATTAGTTTAATGTTGATTTTGTGTGATCCCATCCTAAATGTTACACTGATATGATTCCCCATTTCAAATAAAACATGGATTGGTTCATTTTCGTGTGGATTTTTAAAGAAAACATGAATAATTAGAAACAGGCAGTAAAGAATTTGATCTTGACAGTTTGAAAGAAAAAAGTGCATCGGAAAATTTAAGAGCAACAAAAATAAAATCACTAAAATCCGGCCCATTTTTGGCCCGTGTTCTCTTCCTGTCTTTGTCCATAGCTTCTTCAAAACGAGGCGGGATGTTCTTGTAAGAAGACTATTCGACAAGTACAAACCCATCAATCAGCGTGCGAGCTGGGGGAGTGCAGCAAAGCTCCATTTAAAAAGCTTTATTAGATTTGTGTGAGCATGGCGGCTACAGGCTGGAACCATTGCTTCCGACAATGGCTTGATGCATATTCCCCAGTGGGGAAGAAGAGGTGGGGTCATGGGCGGACAAACTGTAACAGTAACTCTTTTTATTATCTCTTTTTTTAAGGGAAAAACTGGCAACAACTTGTCGACTGTAACAGCAATGAAAACAAGTAAAGATGACTCATTTTTAAAGGTTAATCAAATTTGCATTCATCATTTTTTATCAACTATTATCATCTGCTGTAAGTGAATGATTCGAGTGTGAGTATAAAGGAAGGGGAGGGACAGCAGTACTGCAGGGACATTATTCTTCATAAGAATATCTTCCTTCATATTCCTCTGCAAGTATGAAATAAATAATACCTGCTTCACACAGAGGAAAGTAAATACCATGCCGACATTAAAAAGGTAAGACAGACAAGAACTGACAAGGTTGGAAAAACAACATCTGACTGGAGCTGCTCCAACTGCTCAGGAACTATAAATATATATATATATAAAAGGCAACAGCTACACTATAACGATGTGTGCGTGCCGTGCCTCTGGAACAACAAGAGATGGGAGCGAGATCTTTATTTTGAAATATTTATCGTAACGGCCAAAGATGGTGGTTGTGATGTCTGCTTAGCTTTGTAAACAAAGGTCCTTCCACCTATTTGTTCACAGTGTAACACAATAAAAAAGGAGGAAATGAACGAAGGAGGAAATGTGTAAAATGTAATGAGGTGTGGTGATTGTTAGCTTTAATGGGCCAGCTAACTTTATTGCTTCTGAATTTAAGAGAATAAGGATTTTAGTACTGTGAGCTCCTTTTTTTTTATTTTTCACCGGCCAAACAAACGATTCTAAAAAAGCAAACTAATTAGCTGTTTTTGTCGCAGATCAATTAATAGATCAATTAATGCCATTATTAGTTTCATGTAGAGGCCGTGACGGCTTCAGACAGGTTGCTATTATTGGGTTTGTTTGCTGTGCGAGACTTACTGCAGTTCTCCTCGTCACTCCCGTCAGGACAGTCACTTAAGCCGTTACATCGGAAGCGTCCGATGATGCAGTGGACGCCGTTGGAGCAGGCGAAGAACGTAGGGGCACACTTCGACCTGACCTTAGCTAATGAGAGAAGGAGGGTTGGGGAAAGTGAACAGAAGAGGAGAGCATTAGTCTTGTGTGTGATGGAGAGATGATGCAGCATATTTCAACACGGTATGTCATATTTTATAACAGAATTCACCTTGGCTTTGATGCAGGAGGGGAGGGAGGGACCACAAGCAAGGCCAGACAAATAAAAGTCTAAAACTTTCTTAAAGTTTTAATGGTACCACTGCAACACGGCTTCACACAAATAACATTTTGTTCTGTGATGCTTAGCTTCTCATTCTCTAAAGTATGACAAGGAAAGGGTCAGATCCCAGCACAATGTCCTGATAGAAGAAGAAAACGCAGACAAAGACAAAGAGAGTGAACGGTGTGGGAGAGTTAATGGATTCTGGCATTGATCAGGCTGAACCGGCCATCGGTCTTATGTCCAAGGACAGGCCCGAGATTGAGTGACAAGCCTGCAGAACATCAGTGTTTTGCATCTTTCATTTAGCACAAACTCCAGGTTATAACTCAAAGCAAGTAGGTCTCTCCTGGCAGAGGGAGAGAAACAAGATAGCAGGGTGATATACGTGAAGCAATCAGAAATCAGGACCAGGCATTAGCTTGGTTCTGGACTTTAGAATTTTAAAACCTGATGACTTATAAAAGACATATATATAATATTCGGGTATTTAAGAAGCAAATGTCCTCGTCTTTTCAGAATGTTTCTTGCTTAATCTAGTTTTCCATTTAAAGCCTGTTTATAGCAAGTAAAGCCTGGATCTGTATACGTCCCTTTGTGCGGTAGCTGCTGCTGTTATAATAATACAGAAAGGAAAAAGGTGGTGATAGTGAGTTTTAGAAACTGTTATGAGACCAGCTAAATAAGACGGGGACTTAATGCCAGGGAGGGAACATCATTTTAAACATTTAAAAACACTAAGGAGCAACAAAGGGATGAAACAACCCACATACTAAAACACACAGGGAGGGTGAGAGTGAGTGGGCACACCAGACGTCTTAAAGTAAGCCTTTCTGTTTGGGTTTTTTTTTCTACCTCCCTTGAATACAAACGATGGAACTGGCTTGCTCATAGGAGGCCATTGTGCTGTCTGAAATGCCAGGGGCGAAAATTTTTCTGTCTCCAATTTATTGTAGGAGACTGATTTATGAGCTCTTTCAAGCTGAGGCGATTATGCCTGGCGAGGGGAGGAGGGGGGACATTTGGAGCACCCGTCTCCAGGATGAAAGGTAATCCGGTGAAGGCAGGAGGAAGCTGGGATAGCGCCTGATCTCTGTGTCTGTAGTCTGGGAAGCCTTTGTTTACCTGGACAGCATGGCCCTAAACACCCAAAGCTCATTTTGCATGGTATATCACATTCATTAGAGTCCAGGGAGAAAAAGCAGACACGGCTTTGAGCTGAACGAACACATAAAAAAAACAACTCTCAACAACGAGCTGCTGTGGAGAGTTAAATTGAAATTCACTTGGCCACAAACAACAGCAATCTTTTATTTGCTAGTTTTTATTTTGTTGGCCCGTACTTTTCCTTACTTTAGTAACATTCTTCTTGGAAAACACAACTTTCTTCCCCGAATGCTGAACATAAGATGCAGGCAGACTTGGCTGGGACAGCTTTGTTATTGCGCTGAGATTCCTCATTCACTTCCCTCCTCATCCGAATCCTCATTACCACTTCTGCTGCTGGCAGGATTAATCTGACCCAGTGTTTGTGTTCCAAATTAGCTCAAAAGTCACATGAAGGGCAAGCTCGTGACGGGAAAATCGTGGGTGGGAGAGACAGCAGAGGATAGAAATGATGTGCTTAGCTGTATTTGGGAACGCACGGCCCTATATACTGGAAAGAGCATTTTTCCGAAGGGGAAGACAAAATGAATTATATAGGGCACGTTCAGGGAGAAGAGATGGCAAACACACAATCTCATTAGGCTTCCTTTGTTAGTCATGCAGAGGGGTCCTGTTGTATTTCACATCCAGTGCCCTAACCCTTCAAGTTTAAATACTGCTGTTGATCAAGGTAATGCTGATTCACGCCTGCACCTTCTCCATCGCCCTCCCTTCTCTCATCCCTCCATTCCTTCGCTTGAACATCTTAAATTGCCTTTCCAAATATTCTTTCTCTTCTCTAAGCCTTTGTAGAGGTTGTTTACAAAAAGCCTGCAGGTTGCTGGACGGCTCCCAAACTTAGTTCCAGTGTTCGGCTGAGCAGCACAAATGAAAACGAATGAGCTTGATTCCTTCGAGGTAAGACTATCATTAGCCGGGGTAAAAAAAAACATGGCTGGATCACACCGAGACGCCCAGTCGGAGGGAACACAAAGGCAGAGTGACACACACGTAAACATGCCTTCTTGCTTTCTGTTACTTTCCCTCGTTCAATTATTGGCAGACACACAACAAAGTGTTGCCGTTTTTCAGAGACCTGTTTAAAAATTATTCCACACCGCACTTTAATTAGTAATGCTGCACTGCTGAACATCCAAGCAGCGGATAAGTTGCAATCAAATACTTTTTTTTTTTAAATAATGAAAAAATAAATATCCACATAAATGTATAACAAGAATAATATTTTTATTTTTCCTTTCCCTTTAAGAAGGGAAAATACAGTTCAAATACAATCTAACATGAAGTTGAAAAAGAATACTCCTGTTTGTTTCCTCCTCTGTGTGTTTATCTCCCTTGTGGCTTCAGCATTCATGTCAGGCGGAATCCAACAGCATAACTCCAGTTGCAGATATATATCCCAAATATGCCCCTCCATGCCCTTCCTCTCACTTCTCCCCTTCTATCGCTCTCCCCAGTCCCCTGGAGAACAGAATAACTTGTTCAGCACAGGTAGACTCGGTCGTGATGGGCATGCATGATTGATGGAGCGAGGTGAGACACATGCTGGGCTAGGACCGCAGGAAGAGACTAACAAGAAAAAAAACACAGTGGAGAGAAGAGAGCCCGAGAACGAGTAGACAGGTGAAGATTTTCAAAGGTTTCTTTGACCTTGCTGAGCATTTCTGAAGGGAGGAAATCAATAGGTAATGGAGTCAGGGTGTAAGCAAGAAGGGCAGAGGTAGTTTCAGACTGGAGGCGCTGCGGGATCGAAATAATCACTCCGAGCATTTCACTGTCAAAGCCTTGCATGCTCGTACTATACATTAACCTTTTATTTGCGGGGGGAGGGGGGAAGGGGTGGGGCAGCAACACTATAGCGCTGCCCTCATCTCAGCTTTTCCCAGGCCACTGTCAGTCTGCAAAACCATCAAACTCCGTGCTAGGTGTGCAGACAAGCTCATATAGCATACAGCAGCCACATGGGAAAATATACGTTATATTTCAACAACTTTCACATACAGTGTATAGGCGGTGTGTGTGATCTGTCCTGCTGCAATATTCATCACAGAAAAACCCAACGTGCTGCTAAAAATTAATGCGTTTGATCTGGTAGTGCATCATATTGTGTTGTAAAGTGACAAGACAGCATTTCATATTCCTTTGAAGATTTCAAAGCAATCACTTTGCCTAATTTGTGATTATCGATGGAACAAGGAGAGCATTCAGAGAGAATCAGAGTCAGACTATATGTAAGACCCTAATCAAGATTTCATCCCAGTTCCTTGGTATTAAACCAGCTCACTGATCAGTCGACCATGAAGCACCAAACTTCCATTTAACCTTCCCCCTGCTTCTCCCAACTTTTAATGCTCCACCATTTTTCCATTTCTTTTCGCTCTCTAGACAGTCTAGGCTGAGCTGTGCTGAAACAACATTCACAAACCTAGACATGTCCAAATTTAAGCCTCTCAAGCTCCTCCAATCCTACCTGCCTTTCCTTCTGCGGTGCACGAATGTACGGACCCACATAAAAAGAAAGAAAACACATCTTTCATCAGAATATCGCTCTTTGTGTTAAGAGTCTTTGCAACGGACAATGATCTTCTCACGCACTAATTTCAGCTACCTCTTCCCTTCCCATGATGAGGAGTTATTCTGCATTCATGGCTTCCTTTGAAGATAAAGATTCATGGTGATTTTGTGGAGGTCATCTCACAAAAAATACAAAAAGAAAACATCATCAAACAAAATCACACATCTTACCTCAGGCTGTGTTTTTGACTGCAGGATGAAGTGACCAGTAATCCAATGAACTAACGTTATTTGGCTCCTTATTGTTGTGAAGCACTAACAGGATCAATAAACAACACATCACATAATGAAAACTCCAAATGGTGATGCCCGACGTTGTTATGAAGTATTAATTGAATTTGAAACGAACTCCATTTTCAGCCCCCTGAGTGAGAGGCTCCAATAAACACTTGGGTTTCCCCAGTGGTTGAATATAGCACAGCCTGGCCTGTGCCTCATGGAAGTAAGTAACAGTGCTTGAATGGGGATAGATCGTTCAGTTAAACACTGCTGTTTACCCACCGCATGCATGACCATCCGCAGAGACAACACGGAGGGAGGGACAGTCGTATCGCCTCGCCTTAAGTTGCACAGAAGTTTTGTGAGTGGCAAGTGGATTCCTCTGCGCCATGACCTCAGCCTGCAGCGACGCCAGTTCACAATAAGTCATGTCTATGAACTGTGCATCTCTTTTCTCTATCAACAGCGTTGCTGTCCCCTTCCTTTTGATTCCCCAACTCTATGCATTATACATCATGTCCATTCACCCTTTCATCACTGCTACTGCCTCTCCTCTCTTGCATGCTCATGCCCGACCCAGACAAGGGCAAAGAGGCTAATCCTGGCTCGGAGGCCCGGCAAGCTCAGTCAGCTCTCCTTTTCTCCTCTGTCAGAATCTATTTTGTCCAACAGTCTCCCAGGCTGTCGTTATGGACACCAGAGAGCGGGTGGTACTTTTGACCTCTTTGTGTGAGGAATTAGTCAGCATGCTGTCTCTTGAAGAATTCTCAATCCTGCCAACAGATATACTTACAAGCACACACGCACAGAGAAGACACTCTATATCGGGGAAAGTGGACAAACCATTTATACGTTTTCATCCACAAATTATGTGAAATTGCAACCTCTGCACTCCCTAAAAAATTGGAACTGATAAACATGATCTGTGGTGAGCGCTGGTCTAACACAGCAAGGCCAGTAATACAATAAGCTACATACTTAATATAATAAGACCCAGCCTGGAAATATTGCCTCCCTTCTCACAGCCTCGACTGTTATTTAAGAGCCAACAAAAGCATTTACATTACTCAAATTGACCCGTCTGCTACCCGCCTGCAACAAACCAGAGAGGAGCAGCGGGGCTCAGGGAGACGGGTGAATGAGAAATCCATGACCATTCGGATGACAATTCCTCTCAAACATGGCAGACTGAATCATATCTACCCTAAGTACACACATAGTTCTCTTCTGAACCTGCCCATCCAATGATATCACTGGAATATCCAGGTGGAACTTAAAGGAATTTGTTTCTGATGGACAGCAAAAAAAAAAAAAACGGGAACATCTGCCAGAGAGTCTAATCGCAGGCTCAAGAGTCGGTGGCTTTGTCAGCCTTTTATACTGATTGGACCGATGCACCTCCATTATAAAGTATTGCAATTTCAGTTATTTGTTCTTTAGCTCCATGTTTTCCAGATGAAGTCTCATTAACGAGAGATGTGATTACATACAACTGGCATCCCTTGAATTAGCACAACTGCATGAGGATCGACTCTCTAACTGCAGCTGCTGGTGCGATGTGCGTGGCGTAAAACAGACATCATTCGCATTAGAAATGGTAAGTTATACAAGTTGTACTAAAGGGGGTCAATAAAAGCTGTGAATATGCCACCTTGATGGATAACTCAAACACGTTTCTGAGAACCCTCCGTGACAGAAGCCATCGCTCATTACAGACGAGAGGAAATTGAATATCCTGCGGTGGTCAAAACTGCTCGGATTCCCTGATGATAACAGACGGACCTCTTCAGATACCATACGTCATTTCCTATATAGATGTATAAAGCTAAGGAAGGTCACTCGGATTGGGAAATTTCATTACATGTAAAGATGATTGGGACTCTATTCTGAAGAGGCTACATGGAGAACACTATTCATGCAGCTGGAAACAGATGGAAAATACATATATATATAACTGTGTGTGTGTTTTCTTTGAGACTGCTTCCCTAATTAAGAAGCGTTGCAGTCTCAAGGTTTCCAGGCATTGAGTTCTCCTCAGTTAATAGACTTCCAAACTGAACTCCTGCTGGAAGCCAGCATAATGAGGCCTCCTCTCTATCTTCTCTCCTTCCCTAGACCCCCTTGTTTCCCATCCCTCCGTCTTGTCTGAACTTAATCTGAAGGTTTGGGGATTTTGTGAAGCAGTCGCCAGAGATACCAAAAACTGAGAACCGGCCATCTGTTTGAGCATAATAGGGCCCGTTTATGACACAGCAGATAATGTAGGCAATGACAACAAACAGTCCTCTGACAACCGGAGAGGCAGGCAGAGTGTGATGTTTCATGATAATTTGCCTTTTTATATACACGGCAGTACGGCGTGCCATGGCAGAAACAGCCTTGCTTGTCTATAGGGAGATCTACAAAAGTGATTTTAGTTGGGGTGGATTTCACTTTAGGTTGCAATTCCTCCAAATGACCTCTGAGTGTTATTTTTCTAGGACAGATCGTTGATGACAGTTTAAGGCCATTGAGTGATGAGATGTGTTTGGGGCACAGAATCCAGCCATCTAAGTATTTTCATTAATGCAAGAGAGTTCTGGTATACGACCGCGACCCTATGAAACTAAGATTGATGACCTCGGTTGTCTATAGGCTGTGTGTGCGTGTCCTGCGAGGCATCCGGAAACAACATAGTCCAAAGTAGTTGCTGGCTCGCGGAGCTGCCAAGAGAGAAGAGCGAGAGAACTGAGCGCTGGAGGAGAAAAGGATAAGTAAAAAAGATGAGATGAGGTGACAAAAAAGGAGGACAGATGCTTTTTGGGCTTAGCGGGGGGGTAAGCAAATCTCTCCAAAAACAGTTATGCTTTTATAATTGAGAACAAACTTCTACGAGGCAAATTATAAGGTAGATGTGAGGCATTGTAGTACAAAGAGGAGCGCGAGCTGAGAGAGAGTTCAAGGGTTGAATATATGGTGAGATACTGTGGCCAGGCCTCAAATTTAATCTTCATCATCCATCCCATGTACTGTATGTATGGAGCTTTGGCTAGGACACAGGGTGTTTATTTAAGTTGGCAGAGAAATGGGTTCAAACGGCTCTCATGCTTCTATTTCTAGAGAAGGGAGAAGGACTGCAATGTTGGATAGCAAGAGGAGTTCAGGAGCTGTAAAGACATGACATGACTCTAAATAGCGCATCATCCTTCCTTGCTTTAAGGCATCGAAAGGGCTAAAAAAGGATTTAATAAAGTGGACTTACGGCAGTCTTTCTCGTCACTCTTGTCAAAGCAGTCGGGCAATCCGTCACACTGCCAACCGCCGGGGACGCACTTCCCATCTCCGCACATGAAGTTTCCAGGGATGTTGCACTCGGTGGTGAAGTTATTCCCTGGGAGCAGCTGGCTCTCTGATTGAAAAACAGACAGGATGACACACAGGGATAAGAGAGGGAAAGGAGGAGGACAAACCAGGGAGAAGACAGACTATTACAATCTCACTCCACAGAGAAATCAAACAGGTAAGAGGGATATTGCATCCCTGTGATATTCATCATCACAGTCAGAAGGGAAGAAGATAGAAACCTATTAAAGGCAGTTGCTCTATTTAAAAAAACGTATCAGTCTGCAGGCAAAATAAACAGAAAACAATCTTGTGAATACTAAAGTAGAGGTGGTCTTCCAGTGTTTTGGGGTAAGCCTCAGTTAAGAGCTGGGTAGCATTATAACGGTGCAGATCGGCGGAACACCAAGAACACTCAATACTCAAAATAGCACATATTTATGCTTGAAGGAGAGATGCACACAGAAATAAACACATTCAGCTGGGGCACGGGCCCTGACCTGTGGGCCACTTTACACACTGCAGCTGTGGCATGATAAGCAGGAATGTGAAACACGGACTCTCGGCTGACGTTGGACACCAGGCAGTGAGCAGACTGGGCTTGTGAACATAACTGCACGGCGGTAATGAGGAGTCTGACACAGACCAGCAAACACTTTTATGTTGCAGTGCTGAAGCTGGGTTTATTACACTGCCATGTCGCAGGAAGTGACCCTGCTGGCCTTTAAGCTTTAAAGTGACTTCCTTGCTTCAATAAAAAAAAGTAGAGAAAGCTGCCACAGTGTTCATTTTCATTGCATCAGGATTATTGATATACGTTGTTAGCAGCAGTCCGGTTCTCGAACGTATATTTATTTTGTGTTATATCAAATATATCGGATAAATAAATTCATGTTGTGCAGAGGTTTTTCTCTGTTTGAAATCATTACAGACACATTATCAAACTTTACAGAGGTCCACTGCACTCAAATACAAATAGGACGTTTGACCCTTTTGAAAGCTTCTGAAGTTAATAAAACAGAACTGAAAGGTTTCAAACAGTTCGTTGACATTCACCTTCTCGGATTTTTCCAGGGTGAAGCTGAGTAACTGACACACAGAAGTCACCTGTGGTTACATCATCCTTGTGCTGGTGCTCGCTCAACGTGTTCTGGAAAGCATTTTATGGATTCCCTGTAAACTGAGACGACCCCTGTGCTCCTCTGTGGGGATGATGCAAACCCTCCTTTTGTTTCTTGCAACACATAAAAGGGGGGGTAAAATACTAGAAAATATGAGGAAGTGCAAGCATGCCGATTATTACAGCATATCTTTCACTGGCGGGAGGAACTGCATGCATGATGAATGCATGCATGCAAATCACGAGGGCACTGGAATGAGATCTTTTTATACACACTACTGATTACAACTCTGCACCTGCAGGTAAGATGTCACCTGCGTGGTAGACCAGTGGAGTATATAGGATCTAAATCTATGGTGCACATAATAAAGAAGAGTTGTTGTTAGATCTGTGCATATCCATGTTTCTTATCTCTTTATTGTGACATGACAGGACATTTCTGGATTGACTTTAATGCTTTTGCAGTATTTGGCACGCGAGATAAAAACACTATGGTATTAACTGTATTTTGTTCCTGTACAAGTCGCTTGACTGTTGAACTTTTGAACTTATTCTATAGTTGATTAATTAATAAATGCTTCTCATGGCCAATCCAGTAATACACATTTTAATCAATTAAATCCCTCAACTTAATTAGAGAGTGAATCCTGCGGCCTCTTTTTAATCAAGTTTAACATGCACAGACCCTGAATGGATGTTCATGTGTTCATCCGTGCTGTGGCATAAATGAAAATTGAAACGACAGGGACGAGTTCCTGTTTGATTTATTAGTGTGGTTGCACAAAGGCCGTTCTTTTTCCAACTCTTTTAGCCGGGGGCAAACCGCAAAAAACGGTGTGATAAGGAAAACAGGCTTAAACAGCTTAATTTGGCTCTATCGCAGTGTTTCATAGTTCCTGAAACGGGTGCCCTAGGTGCAAAGCAGACGATGATCAAGATAAAACATTTGTATCACTGTAACAGTGATTTTACAACTTCACACTGGGCGTGTGCTCTCTCTCTATTTGCAAGCTTTAACATGCGCCGCTGCAGTTAATCCGACGATATTCAATTCCAACTTGTGTTGTGTTTCTAGGTGATAAGGCCATCCTGATGTTTATGGAAAAACACATGGTACGCCTCGGATGCTTAGTCAGAGATGAGATGCAATCAGATTCATGTAAAGTGGTAAAATTATCAGTTTAGTTTATAGTTTATTAATCTAGATACCACGTAGACAAGATACCATTAAGATGAGCATCATTTACTGAACCATTACTTTGTGTCTTCGGGTATGTAGGATCGCCACTAATATATACTTCTACCATGAATATACAGCCATAAAGTCTTACACACAGATCATTGTGATGAGGCCACTCAGTGTCGCCCTCTTCGTAGAAACAAAATACCACAAAAATGTCCATTTCGCCCGGCACGGAACCGGTGTAAGAGAGAGCCCTGTAAAATGACAACAAAGAGCTGGCTGTTTGAGTGGTGTCAAGTTCATTTGAGAGTTGCTTCGAGAGCATGAGAGAGAGAGTGAGAGTACAGAGAGAGGACTGTGTGTCGCGTGTCTTTGAGAGGCGGCCAAAGAGGACGAAGAGGGAAGGTTGACAGACAGCTCATCTTTTCCCATGAGTGTCCAACGCTGACGGTAACTAATCTGTACAGTAGTTGTAGCATCCAGGTTGCTCTGCCGGCGTGTCTCACAAGTCTGATTCCAAATCTCCGTCGTCCTTGCAGCAACAGTGTCGGAGTATTAAAGGAAAATTATGGTATTTTCCCACTTTAGCTGTCTTTTTTTTTTGGTTAAAAGGGACCAAAAAGTGTGCGGGACAAAAAGTATTGGAATCGGTCCAGTATCCAGGGATTGCCAAACACGTCCACTAACATTGTTTGTTTTTTTGCAACTGACAGGGACGGATTGTTTTCATTTGAGCGTGACATCATAGAAAGGCACCCTTCAGAAAACCTTTTGCTTCGTACTTTGCACGTACACCTTTATTGAGTGACTGTTTTTGGTCTTTATTCTGTAATGGATTTGTTTGTACTGTTGCCGGGTCAACACAATAACTTAAGCTAATAACATTACCCCCGCTCCGTCTGCAGCAGGTCACTCCGAATTATCCTTTAAGGATGACTAATTACAAGTCGATGTAAAAAAAACATGCCTGCCCCATTACTACAGTAACTGCAGTGACTGCAGCTCATTACGAACTGCTCTATGAACTCTTTAACACAATATTAACTCACTCTTCTCTCTGGGAAACTCACTCTTTAGGCAGTTTGTAGAATTTTCAGAAGCAAAGACAATGATCATGCAAAGTTACCTACTAAGCCATGCATTTAGTGGATAGCCGAAGGACAATGTGCACAACTGCAGCCCTGCTGGGTACAACTGCTTCTCACACATTGGGTGTCCTGGAGAGAACCGGAGAAGATAAAACAGCGATGACACTATGTGTCTTGCAGGGGGAGGTGTGGACCAATTACTCTGGGTAAATATTGACCACGCTATCCCTGCCTCCGCACACCCGTCCTCTCCCTCCAACCCTTCACCTCCACCAAGCTAAGGCCTATTTGGGCTGTTAAATCGCAGAGCGTAGAATCTTTCAGGCGTCAGCTAGATACTTTTTTTAATGAGCGTTTACAATTTCTGCCTGCACTTTCACTGGTTCATCCCGGGTGAAACCCCTCCCTCTGCGACTAGCAGCTCGGTTGATGTTGCTATTACCGTATACAGAGTTCACCTCTCTTACCTCGATTAGAATTTGAAACAAATCTCCCCAGTGGTTCTGAAGAATACTGGAAAAACATTGCTATTTTTTGCAATATTTCAAAAGGAGAAAGCACAATTGATATTTTCCTTTTTCAAGCCACATGAGCCAAACTGTTATTGTTTCACCAACCATGAAGACACAAATCAAAAGCCAGTCCTGCCATGATTTAAGACAAATAACAACAACAAAAGTTTATTTCCTTCGACCAATTCTATTAAACTCTACCTCCCTTTCCCCCGTTAAAAAAACACAGCACCTACAAATGAGAGATTTAATGATTAGACATTAATCGAGGCCCTTTGACATGTCATAACAGGATGAGCATAATTGATGAAATGAATTACGGGCCGGTGGAATTAAGTGCCAAAGGCATTCAAAGATTTATTCATCATGAATAATCAATATGATAAACAGACGTCAGTTTAAGTTTCATGTTAAAGATTACAGTGGCATATTAGTTATGCGAATGTCCCTTATGAATATGCAAATGTTGTATACACCAAAACATTCAATCCCGGACACAAGATGTCTTCTACTTCACAGTCTCACTGACTCAATCATAAATCCACAGCGACTCTTTCTCCCTTCACTGGACTGACATGTCTGAACATTCATCACTCCCCACAAGCATCGCTCTGCATCGCGAGGTCCAAACATCCGACGGGAGTCACAATAGCCAAAACACATTTTTGTGAAAAAGGGGACCATAAATAAGAAAACTGGCATAATTTCTGTAAATTTGACATTGAGCAATATGTCAAGAAAAAGAAATTGAGGCAGATGAGCCTACCGAGCGGACCGAAATCTCCTGTCGTTCATTCAATATCTTACGTTGCACACTTGAATGCACACAATCCAGTCCAATTAATTAATAGCAAGGATCACCAGGATTTTCCACGGGTGCACCCCATATATAATCATTCATGAAAAGGCATCCAGGAAACTTCAGATCACCCTCGGCATTTCTCTGGATATACAAAACACTGGCGCTCACAGTCCAGCAACACTCGTGTCACTGACATGCCAAATGTCAGCATGCTGCCTAAATATTGAACATCTAATTTGCTTTCAAACTAATTGACAATAACATTTTAAACACCATAAAAACACATCACCACCCTCCCTTTAACTGCCCCTCTGGGTTTGGACGCTGGACACAGAAAGATGAACTGAGGGGAAGAACCAATAAAGGAAAAAGATAGAGCCCATGAAGGAAAGGGGAGATAGAGAGATGTGAGGGGGGAACATCGGGGAGGGTAGAAGAACATGGATACAGCTGGAAAAGAGTTACAATGAACAATTATGTGAGGCAAAGGGTGCAGAGGCAATAAAAAGAATTAGAGAGGTAGACAGTAACATCATTTTCAGCACTCAGACTCGTGGTAATAGCCACCCTAAGCAAGTTTTATTCCCTGTGCTCTGAGCTTGAAAGGTCAGTGATATAAATCTATACCTGGAATGACTATTGGCTTGCACCGCTCTCACTGTTTTAACCCCATCTTCTGCAGCAGGCTTGGATATCTGACCTGCATTGATTGGCCCTAGTTGAGCCTCTGATTGAAACAGCAGCAGGAATTGATTGAGGTCTTCGTACACCTTGTAAGCTTCAGTGGAAGTGAACCAAATACCCAATGCTATGAGATAAATACTACGATAAAAATGTGTATAAAAAGTTTTTCTGCTCAAAAAATAATCACAGATTCTTGTAGACCTTCCTTTGTCGTAACCTTCTGTCGTCAATAACACACCTCGGTGCCTGAAACCGTCTCAAGTGAATTAAGTGATATTCTTTTCGAAAATAGAACAACATGAAGTCGAGTTACAGCAAAACTTGATAATGTCAATAAAAATGTGGCAGGAAAGGTCTGTTTGTTTGGGAATAATAAGGATGAGAGAATCAATACGGCCCAGCTCAGAATAAAAACCAGCTTCCTCGGGTTCAAAAACAGTGACTTATTTTCCAATTACACACCATTTGCTGGCTATGCATTCGGGCTCTGCGGCGCAGTGGGAGGTGGAGGCGATTTGGCTGTCTCTTTCGTGTTGTGTGTGTGTGTGTGTGTGTGTGTGTGTGTGTGTGTGTGTGTGTGCGCGTGTGTGTGTGCGCGTGCGTGCGTGCGTAGGGGAGAGGAGGAGCTTCCAAGAGTGAGGAAAAAGATTCTCCGTCCTGTTCCTTCAGCTCACTGAAGCGTCCAGTAAAATACACACAAGTGTAAAGAAAGTGG